>JAQGBX010006289.1:0-12644 GCA_034698745.1 Megaphyllum sjaelandicum
GTGTAGGCTACAAGGTGAGGCATAAGTCTGTTAAATCGGCACTATTGCAGGCAGCAGGCGCAAGAAGACTTTACAGAATTATGCCCCACCTTGTAGCTACACCCGGTGTACACTTTTTGGGTGAGTCAAATTCGCCATAAGTTTCCAAAATGAAATTCTATCAAAATCTGCATTTTTGTTCGTGGTACTCATGCAGAAGCTTTACGAATCATACGTTAGCAATCGTGAAGTTAATCAACACGTTAATTGGTTTAAAAATTCACTCAAAGCTATCGCTAATTTCTTAAACTAATTAACGTATTTATTTTGCACGATTAAGTGACTTCACGACTGCCAAAGTACGAATCATAAAATCTCTGTCTGAGTACTCCTACTAATTCGATTTAGCAAATAGCCTAACTTATTAAATGAAGCCAGTGCACGCTGCCTTGGTGATGCAACGTGGAACAAATTATTCTTCATAATTTTCCTGGAAAATTGTATATAAATACATGTAAATGTCTGTACCAATTTGCCATTAGCGGGTAAAATAATAATGAGTAGGGAATCATTGTTAAGAATTTAAAAAAAATGACAAATATGTCAAAAGGTTATGCATTATGCAATAGTTTTAATCACTCCTAATGCTGACTCCTACTGTAAGTTACTGTAGCCTACCTAAGTTCTACAATCAAAGCATGATTGCTATTTATCGGAGGTGTAGATTTAATTGAAATTAATTTCACAAAAAGTTAAGATAATGTAAAGTTAACAACTACATAATGCTTCGAGCTTGTGTTTGTTTTATCGACAGAGAATTTTCCAAATATAAGGTCATCATAATCTTGGCATCTTTGCATTTTTTATCTGTCGCTATGCAAAAGACGAACCAGAATGAGGACAGGGGAAAAAATGACTTTGTCTACATGGAGTACATCGTGGCGACCAGCGAGAAAAGTTTATTTCAAAAATGTCTGCATTAAATCTGGCAATTTCAAACAGATTTATAACGCGCCAAGACATAATACAATAGCTGAAAATTCATTTTTCCCATTGCTCAATATCAGTGGCAGCACCGCTTAAAACTGAAGTATCGAGTATCGAATGCGCGATGCGGCAATCAAAACAGCCCCATTCTTCCGGGGATTTCGACACACCATTTTTATTGGGAAAACCAATATTTTCGCCTTATTTATCGCATCCGAATTTTCTGCAAGCTTCGCATTAATTTGATGTCGACGTAAAACGTAAAGTATGCGCCTCGAAACCCTTCTAGTCCTCGAATTGGGCTTCAAGCCGAGCTCTTTCACGATGGCATTCTGATGTACTTTCATATCTTTCTCGCAATAAAAGAGGAACTATTTCCCCGCGCTCCGGGATACCCGACACACAAAAAAAAGCCCTCATAGATTTTCACTCAGTTTTCTCGACTGCGAAATGTACCATTCAAGGTTTCCTGAAACGTAGCACGAAAGTACGGCGGTAATGTACACCGTAAATGAGAGATAATTACACAGCCACGGCACGTACAACCGCTATTAAAATCCGCCATAATGACGTGCCAGAGCAATTTCGGCTGCGCATCATTGTGTTCTTAAAAATGGAATGAACGATTTTTAATTTAGCCTATAATTAAATTAAGTCCCATTGACTTCCCCGATAATTGTTTGTTGAATGAAGGGGACCTCGCAGCCTCTCTCTTATTCAAATAGAAGCGAAATTTCCTCCCGAGCTATATGATCGTGGACGGTGCCAAGCAGTTCATATTTTTGCCCGCAAGGGCGGATCTATTCAATGGATCTGATCAACCGAATCACCCATGGATGGCGCTTCCGCATGAACAAATCACTCGAGAAAGTCTTCCAGCAAATGTGTTTTCTATTTTTTATTTTCCTAGCTTTTTTTTTCTTTAATATAGTGCATTCTCAGCTTCTTGCCTGTCACTAGGATCAAGAAATGGTTGACAGCAGAACTCATTACAATTGGGAAATTATATACCACGCTCCCCGGCTTGCCACATTTCTACGGTACTTGCAGCTACATAATCAATGGCAGTGTTATGCCGTGGAAAAGAGCAATGAAGGAGGATAGACCTCTTCAACACTGAGAAAGCTCATGTTTTTGAAGTAAACATTGAATCACACCCCTTACTAAAATCTAACCCGTGGAACACGCTTTGATGCAATGGTGATAAAGTAGATCTCATTGTTTCGAGATCTTGAAGAAATATAAAAAAAAACTTGACGCAGGTTGTTATATTAGATTTGGGAAGCTATACATATATTTCATGAAATCAGGAATTTTTTGTTTGCAGAACGCAAAAATCATTATTCGTTAGGATACTCAGTGAAAAACTTCGCAACTCGCAGTGCCAGATATGAAATCACGTGCTCAAAATTAATTACACGTAGCGCTGCGACTACCAAGTGCGAGCTGCAATGCTCATGCCTTAGCAACTATATTCATAGTTCAACATAAAATTTGATATCACAGCGAAGGAGACCCATAATTCTGTTTGGATGTACAACTGCTGTGGTGTACAGTAAAAACTGAAATGTGTTAATTGGCACTGTAATTTGAATGTTTTAGGTTAGATCAGGTTAGGTTAGAACAAATTATTTTGCCAAATATTTCAATTTTTACTCTATGCCATAGTAGTTGACATGCTAAATTTGGATATATTTGGATGTTTGTTTAAAAATGTGAACTTTTTAGTTCACAATGAAAACATAGCAATCACGTAGCTACTTCGGAATGGATGATAAAGATCACTGAAATATTCCAAAAATAATTGACTTTCAAAAATTATCCTTAAAAGGGTTTAACTTATTAAACCTTTCCAATTTATAAAGAACCTTTTACACATATAAAAAACCATTAAAAGGGTTCAGTGCTTTGAACCTTATTTGTGTATTTGGAACCTTATTCAGTTTTTGGGGCTTCTTGAAGTAGGCTACCTAAAAAGGTTCTTCTGCATGGTGTAGCAAGGAAAAGAACCTCAAAAGGTTCTATTTGGTATGCCATTTATTAGATTTTAATATCTCATTTAAAAAATTGACCGAAGGAAACGTACGACATATTTCTATGGGACCGGAAACAGACCATATTACACGACTTTTAAAGATCACATTGTCCTGCCTTAAGATGTTAGAATGGACAATTTCAACGCAAAATGTTAAAGCTGAACACTGAGCAGAATAATAGGTCACTTCACACGGCTCTTAAGATTGCGAGCGCCATACAAGCTGCGTTAACCTTTCTTCTTTCAAATTGCACGTGCGAAGACTTTGGCTAGATGTTCTGCAAACTGCATTAATTAATATTCCGAGAAAGAGATGCGCATCATTTTATGCAGCCCCGCAGTTACTAAGCTCGACTGCTTTTCTTGCATAAACATTAAAAGCTCATCCAATTTTAAACAAAACGCCTAGAGTAGGAAAGTGGCGAACGAGCAAAAAAAAGTTTTTTTTACTGCACAGATTTCTATCCCAAATGAAACACAATGAACATGAATAACACAATGGATGGACGAAAGATGGTGCTGTTTCAAAGTTTAGTGCAACTATCGATTTTTTCCTCGCAAGCCCCCAACTGCCTTCTAGGTAGTTGAGCGAATTCTCTCGCAATGTATTACGGCCTTTCGTTACCGACTTATGCCGTGATAAATTTTTCGTCTGCCTGCTTCATATGCTAAAAATGATGGCGTTTTGATCCAACAATTCGCTGAAAAAGACCCATTCAGAAAAGAGACATTGTTGGACTGAATTTTATGGCAGCGGCGTGCTTAAAGTATACCCTTTGTATAATTTGAAGCGATAAAGGTTAGTGGATATATAGTATAGAAAACTTTAATGCCCTTTTAATGGCTCATCTTAAACATATAGCATTGTTTTTAGTCTGGCTGTGTAGATTATTGCACACGCAAGCACTATGAGAATGGCGGCTTCTCTATATAGCGCAGCCATATTCGCACGCCATATACATACAGCATAGAAATCTATGAATTTTGAAAACCACAATTTTAAGCTTCATCCCAGTAAGTGCAGGAGCCTACAGTTATTCAAAAGAAAAACACACGCGGATAGTTAAAAAGATAGTAACGTTATTCATATAAATTATGCATGCACTATAGTTGGAAAAAGTATTTCGGGGAATCACCGCCAGTTCAGACATTACTGGAAAATGAAGATTTCGCAAATTGCCCTTTGCGAAAATTACGCTCAATACCAACTGCATGCAATTGAACAGTAACGTTGTTGTAATTTAATTTGCATCTAACGTAATTAGGATGTTGTTGTCAAAATGAGCGAGCCAATTTCTAAATCTCATATTTTAAACTTGTTAACTCACGTAATACAATTTATTGTTATGTAAAGCCTTTAGGTTAAACATCGATCAGAAGACCTTAAAGTTTAATATGACAGCAGAAAACATGAATAGTAATTTATTTATCCGTACCTATATGCTTCTTCAAAAACAAATTCATAGATGTCATATCGCGTATAGATCCTCTTCTTCGAAGTTTGAATTTAAGAAGCAATTTCTTTCCATATGCAAAAAGAGGAATCAGCCATAAGCTCATTATGTTCAACGAGATACTTATTCTCATTTTGGAAAAAAATCAACGCTCTTACATCATTAATTTATGCGCGGCAAGCCGGTGTTTAATGTTTACAGAACAAGCCAATAATGTATTCTTTATTTAGAAATTGGTAATCCCCGCAGAACAAATTTGAAACTAATTTGACGTTTTGACTTTGTTCACACAAGCAAGCCATACCATATTTATTTAACCCATGGGAATTCTGAATAGTTTAATACATGTACATGTACAGTATTTATAGCAACAAAGCCTCGGATAAACGTGTAAGTGACCAGATCAGTTAACAGTTAAATTACGTCGGTTACAAGTAACTTGCAAGAATCGAGATATCTTAACCGATATGGGAACTCAGCCAGAGACTCTACTATTCGTACTTTGACGTTCAGTCGCGAAGTCACGTGTGCAAATTGGACACCCTAATTATGTTAAAAAAATCCCTCAAAGCTATAGCCGTTTTTAAACCAAAGAATTGATTCCTTTTACAAACGTAACTTCATCATTGTTAAAGTAGAATTCGTAGCTGTCTGGTTGCCCCTAATGTTGAAGCCCGTTTGCTGGAGCAAACGGACTTCAACAGGGTTCAATGGTTTTGATGAATATTATATTAATATGTCGGCTTTATACATTTTCAATGCAAAAAAAATGATTCTGCATTCATATTGACAATTCAACATGTCTCGACTCTCTGCAAACAATTCTGCTTCAAAACTCGCGTTATCTCTCATCGCCGCAGGAAACAGATTGCGTAGTTCAGCTGTTTCCACGGATGGAAGTTGGAAACATGTATCCACTACAATGTATTCCAAAAAAAATACTGAACCTCATGCCCAATAGAACAGCTACGTGCTCGCCATTTTGCAATTCCGCGATAAGATGAGAACACACTGAATGCTTACTTTAAATTAATTCGACGAGCTTCTTTCAGGTTGTTTTCATCTTTTTGTTTCCAGCTTTGAGACGCACAATGAATGCTGATATCCGCGTGATGGTCAGTGTGCTCGGTGGCGCCACTGCATGCGTTATGCTAAGTGAAACATTCCGCCTAAAACCTGCCGCATGCGCATTAGCATCTCATGATGAGTGCATGCAGGACACGTTTTGCAGGACCTAGGCGGCATACAATCGATGGCAACACTTTTGACCAATAGTGATCTGCGTGGCACTCAGTGTCCTACAAATCTGCTTTTAGATTTCCGAAAAATGAATGTTAAAAACATTCTTAAAAGCTTACAAGCGCTTCTTGTAAGCTTAATCTGACTCGGCTAAGCTTTCTTTGTGTGCGCCCTCATTTAAAACGCATGCCACATTCTTATCCCGCTTGGTGGCGCTATAGTGTACGCCGAGTGGTAAGCGTCTGAAATAAGCATTCAGCGTGTTGTAACCCTTACGATGTATGACGCTCCTTTTCAGGCGTTTCGTTCGGCATTATACGTACTGGGATCGCAGTTCTCGGATACATATTCGGTGTAGATATTCAGAACATAATCCAGAGTAAGATAGGAGTAGCGTCACCCTTCGCGACACTCGAGCTGCGAGCTGAAACAACACTCGAGTCGGATGTTTGTCGTGCCACCAGACCGCGGTATTTTCTATCAGTGAGGGAACGAGGAAACGTGGTAATTGCGCCAAGAACAACAATAAATGTTGGACGAATTCTACGTAACAATGGTAAGCCAATGACTCCCAGTGAGCGCATCGAGCCATCGAATTATCGCATACTGGATGAAGTTCTTTCTAGCCCAGGCCATCCGTTTCCCTTAGACCGGGTCTTCGTAATCAAACACAGCCGTGAAAAACCCACAGCATCTTGGAAATTCGTCCGTGATAGATTAAGAGCGGGGTAACAGGCCATACGTTTGCATCTTCTGATTGTTGCTGAAGCACGAACGGAGAATTTCATCGCTTCATCATTCGCCACCATGCAACCAATGCATTTCAAATGCAAGGCCGACGAACTTTCGAGCACCAAGTTGCGCCGAACATTGTCCATTGCCATCGCGATGTTTTAGTAGGGGTACTCGGGCAATAGTTTTGAGAATTGCACTTTGGCAGTCGAGAAGTCACGCGTGCAAACAAATTGGATAAAAAAAATTATCCAGGTTGGCGATGTTTTTAAATCGCTGAATGCATTCTTTTTGCACACGTTAGGGACCATGCAAAAAGGACGTCCTCGTGTAGGGGGGGGGGGGGGTAAGTTGAGTCAAGCTAGGAAGCGGGACTCAGTAAAAGGGAAATCGAGCGCAATATCGCATAGGTGATGTGTTATATATAAATTGTAAAAGTCAGTAAACAGGGTACCTCCAGTCCTGGAAAGGTCAGAGATTATCTTTCAAAGCTAAGAGCCCATTTGCAAACTTTCAAATGTTCCCAGTACAAATTTTCAAAATTTTCATTTCTCTCGAGCATAAAATTGCACAATTTTCAACTTTTTCCGAGGTCATCTTTACAAATTTAACCACACTGTATACAAAAAATTGTTTTATTTTAAGCTTTTTTCGTTGTAGACTAAAACAAGACTTAGTACACGTCTTATTGAAACAAAAGTCACAAAACCTGTCTTATTTCATAAATTTTTTAACGTGCACGTTTTCAAGAAGACAAATTTGCCACATTTCCATGTTTTCCCAAGTACAAATCTTCAAAATTTTCAATTGTCTTCGTGTACAGAATTTTAAGAGTTTAAACAGTTTCCGAAGAGTGTGTATCTTGATTGACCGAACACGATGCGGTAGGGGGGAGTTTAATTTGGGGAACAATTTGAAGACGTCATTTTTGAATGGCCTCATACTTCACGACTCTTGAAGTTGGTTCGCGAGCTTCTGACTGAGTAGGCCTATCCTTATTGTAACGTATATTGCCCATTTATCACACCCTCTTAAGAAAACTTCACAACATTTCCAAGCTGCTCCGTTTCGAGTAAATTACCAGTCTAAGTTGTATGCTTAATTTTCTACGGATTTAGAGATATTGTACTTGACGATATATTCACAGATTTCTTAGTGAATTCGGGAGATTTTTAAACAGCCTTTAATATAATTTCAGTCCACTTAAATGTACTGCAGTTTCGAGTATTTACCTCCAAATCGTCCATGATTATGTATATAAGTTTCCGAAATGTTTGAAATACAGAATGTTATGTACACTTAATATTACGTGTGCAGTTTATTATGCAAGAAAAATGTCATCTATGCAAAAGCCAATTCATCGGCTCTCATTGCTTCAATATTATATTCGGTTTAATATCCTTAACACAGCTTTTGGCTCTCATACAAATGAGTTTCTAAACTTAATTCGGACCCCTAACAGAGAACAGTGAATTTGATAAATTATTAAACGTCCCATTTACCTCGCGTACATAACATTGCTGCAATGTTATTTTTCATAATGGAAGAATACCCTGCGTTTTTGAGGGCATGCTGAAGCATACCAAGCATACTATTCAGCGCCGCCTATGCTCGCGTAGGCCTGCAAGTAGGAAAGTGCATACCTGAATTAATTGTTGATTTTGCTCTCGTTCACCTACTGTATCTGCTTGTGTGTTTCGTTTTTCTTGCGCGTAAATAAAGGAAGAGTTGAGATAATAAATCTATATTGGATAGAACCTCGCTCTACCTTAAAACGATTACGGAAATCCGAAGTACACGAGATTGCAATATCGATCTTGTTTTCCGAGCATTAATTCTGAAACAATGCAATGCCCCACGAAACAAATAAATCAATTTTTAGATGCCATGAGAGAAGCTTTATTAGAAGGCAACATCCAGATTACGGCTTATGCGCGAACTGCAATTTAGTGCGTTGCATTAAATTGGATTCCTATTCCATTTTTTTTTTTTTGAATGGATAAGCTCATTTCGGTACCAGTTTTACATTTTTCGTTATGGAGCAAAACTTTATTCATTCTGTAGTCGCTTATATAAAAAAGAAGTACTTTCTGAGGCCTCCTAGAAACATATGCGTGTACGATGTACATTATTCGGGAAATGCTCGATTCGCGTACGTTGTTGGAGACGTTCCAAATCATTTAAGAAAAATCATTCGAGAAACCTGGAAATGTATACCCTCATTTAGGATGCACCTCCACTCTCTTACGGATCACGCCTGAAGTTCCAACAAATGAAAACTAATTCATGTTTTTGGAAAACTAGTTTTCGTTTAGCTATGAAACTTTGGGCACGAGCACGTTGAACTTGTTTTCCTGTCGCTTGCCACCCGGCGTATACTAGCGCCAACAAGCGGGATAAGAATGCGGCATGCGTTTTAAATGAGGGCGCACATGAAGAAAGCCTAGCCAAGTCAGGCTGAGCTTGCCCATTCTTGTTTGGAAATCAGAAAGCAAACTTGTAAGACACGGAGTGGTACACAGATCACTACTGGTCAAAAGTGTAGCATCGATTGTATGGCGCCTACAGTATATGTACCGTAAAAACGTGTCCTGCACTCATCATGAGATGCTAATGCGCATGTGAAACTACAGTGTAAGGTTTTATGCGGAATGTTTCACCTAACATAACGCATGCAGTGGCGCCACCAAGCACACTGAACATCACGCTAATATCAGCAATCATTGTGCGCACCAAAGCTGGAAACAAACAGGAAAGGAGCTGAAACAAGTTAATTCAACGTGCTCGTACCCTTTAGCATGCGCATCAGAAAGCTGGCTTTACTATATATTCCTTGAATAAATACAAGCGTCAACTGCATTAATAAAGTCGTGGAGATATATCCAGGAAAAAGGGAATTTTCAATAGATTTTAAACCCAGGGCTATCCATAACCGAATAAAAAAAAGTTGTGCGAAAGTAGATCATTCGTCAAAAAACTTACATTACATAAGGAAATACAGTGCAAGTCTTTTAACTGGGACAATTTTTCGCACCACGACTTTTAATTTCCGGCTCGAGCTAAAGATTCCTAAGAAATATAACGCGGAAATGGAAGTATTATCCATCTTAGCTCGAAAGAAAGACTGTTTGGAAATATTTCATTAGTCGAGACCGATGATTTGCCACATTTTATTGACTTTCGGTTGCGCAGTGTCTTTTTTAATTAAAAGCTCTTATTTCCGTTACATCGGAATGCGAGAATGAATTTTCAGCAAATTTTTAACGCATCAATGTATGCGCGCGCATGCGCAATGCCCCTTTTTTGCGCGACATGAAATGAGTTACTCAAATCATGCCAGAAAAAGCTCAGCTTACATAAACGGTGAAATGCAAGGATGGATTTTAAATCTCGGTTTTCACAATGCGAGGCAAGGTATACGAAGAATGCGAGTAATGAGAAATAGCTCTTCGTACACATTTTTTGTTTGTTTGTGTAACAACCTAAAAGGAAACCTTGCACGAATGGATGGAAACAAAAAAAGAAGCACCGCGAGAGTATAATTGCATCTGAGTTATCATCTATAATTAAGCTGAGTGTTGATGGATTTTTGCATCAGGGAAGACGCCAGAAATAAACTTCAGCAATTTCAACTTGCACGAGAAAAGAGCACGCGATGCTTGGCGTTGCTGGCAATATAAGAAGAAAAAACGATTTCGATTTCTACGTCTGGTGATGTTTTCGCGAACATGTAATTAAAAGATTTCTTTTCATAGCCGTACTCAGGAAATCCCGTAGCTTGACGTAGATGGAAAACGTAAATGTAGATTAAAGTTCCGTCTGACGGCGCGTGCGCACTAAGCGTTTCTTTTCTCTACGTTATCTAATAAATTCAGTATAAACATACAGTATATGTTAACACATACATATATATATATAAATCCATTTTACAAATAGCATATAGGTATTCCGCATGTTTTTTAAATGTAACAAACATGGTTTTTACACGTAAAATACTTGGGATTTACTATGTAAAACAAATGTATGATACATGTAAATAACACCTTTGCTACAGCTAAAATACATGCATGCGACATGTAAAATGCATGTAAATACATGTTTTGCATACCATATTACATGTATTTTGTTGTTATATTGTATATTATATATACAGGTAGGCCTGATTAACATATATGTATAAACAGTATTTATTAAATAGCTTTTAGAGCAAGAAATGCTTATAGTGCGCATGCGCCACCAAACGGAACTTATCTACATTTACATTTACGTTTTCCATCTACGTCAAGCTACGGCATTTACTGTGTACGGCTAATATGTCCTATCTACAAAAATACATATAAACGACCTTAATGTAAAGTACTGAAACAAATTTTCCAACTTCTATTTTTTTCCCTTTGTACTCAGTGTACCAAATTAAAAAAAAATACGACTTCATTTGTATACAGTATGCAATATTTACACACGCTTAATCGATCGTCTCTCAGATGACGAAATACGCTAATGAAAAATCTTGTGACAGAGCGATTTCATCGTCTAGTTAATTACAGACGAAAAATAAATGTAAAAACATGACTTCATTAAAGATACGCGTGTGAATATCCGTACTGATGCAACAAACACAACCAACTAACTGAAGCTATATACGCCTCCCATCGACCTTATAAAGAAAAGGGAAATATTTTTAATTGCCACGTTTATAAGCACATGAATGCTGAATGCTTACTCTCGACGTGCTTCTTTCAGCTTCTTTCGTGCTTGTTTTCAGTTTCTTTTTTTCCAGATTTGGGACGCTCAATGAGAGCTGATATCAGCGTGATGGTCAGTGTGCTCAGTGGCGCCAATGCATGCGTTGTGCTAGGTGAAACATTCCGCGTAAAATCTCCCACATGCGCATTAAATATAGCATCTTATGATGAGTGCAGGACACGTTTTTACGGTACATAGGCGGCATACAATCGACGGCTACACTTTTGGCCAATAGTGCTCTGTGTGCCACCCTGTGTCTTAAAAATCTGCTTTTGGATTTTGTTATCAGGGCTTCTTGAGATCTCAGCCTGGCTCGGCTAAGCTTTCTTTGTATGCACCCTAATTTAAAACGCATGCCTCATTCTTATCCCTCATTCTTACCCTAAAGCTTATAATAGTCGTCAGATGTTTTACCAGTTTAAATGAAAATTTCAGTATCAAAATTTCGTGCAAATTATTTACTGTGAAAGCATTCTAATATTAGTTCGATGATGGCATTTTTGAAGGTGATAATATTTTATTTGTTGAAATTCTGTGCAACAACAACAAAGGATGCAATATCCATGGTCGATTGTGGAGAAGAAAAGTATTATACATCCAATCGTTTTGCACACAATTTCAAAAAGCAGTTTCGGGAAGTCGTAACAAGAATTTCGCGCTAAACATTTTGATACTCGTTGTATAGGCAGTATTATTACACACGTCTAAATTTATTAAATACATGCAAATGTTGTCTGCCACTATAGCCTCGGGATTTCGATAACATCTTCGCATTAATAAATTGGGTATCAAAACGCTAAACGGTGAATTTCCCCTCGAAACAGGCTACTGTATACTGAACATCATCATGTAGTAATGTATGCAAATTTTCTAAGCAAAATATTAAAAACAATTTAAACAGCATTGGGGTTTTCAACTAAAGTTCAGAAAATACAAATGGAAAAATTTCAATTAAGAAATGCTCGAATCCAAATATTTTAAAAAAAGTACTGGGAACATTTTATTTTCAAACCACAATGAAAAGACAAATAAAATTATGGAATGATCCAACCTATTTGTTTGAAACAAATTTTTCATTTTACCGACGAAAGTGATATATTGCATTTGTATTTATTTCACGAAATATAGTAGGTACTAGATTTACAGTGTACATGTATATACTGTAGGTATCAGTATCACGTGCACTGCATGGAATAATTATGATTTTTAATAAATGTACATAACTTAGGAGTTATTTTTGATTGGTAAACTGAAACTTTCAAACAGCACATAGGGAAGTGAAATGAAACCATTTACGTTCTTTATCTTTAAGCCATTAATAAAGATATAATTCAAAACAGAACTACTGTACATGTACATGTATATGCAAGTCTCGTCACAATAGGGAATTTTTGTGTACCGTTGAAAATTTACGGTATTTTCCCACCGTGTTAATTATCATATCATGCCAGTTGGCCGTTTTTGCACACCGT
>JAQGBX010006290.1:0-12643 GCA_034698745.1 Megaphyllum sjaelandicum
GTATAGTCCGCGGGGATCCGACACTGGTCAAAAAACCTTGTATAGTCCGCGGACTATACTCGCGATTTTAGGGTAGTACTCTGGACAGTACATTCACAGTATGACATAAGCTGGACATACTCTTATTGTACATGAAAATTCTTTCGCGAACATGAAATATTTTTAAATAAAAGCAATTAAGTTTCTTATTGTCATTGGTTAATTCAGGCGGTTGCGCAATACATATTGTTTATATGGTATAGCATATGCTCGTGACAGACTAAATGCTTTTTTATCTGAAAGAGCATATAGAAAACCATTGCTTTATATGGTAAACAACGTTTCGTGAATGACCTCGTGTCTATTGATACAGTATGTGTGCTATTCGATTTTCAAAACCATCTAACCGTCACATCTGGAAACGCTGAACGCTTCAGGCATGTAGGAAGAGTAATTTCCATCAGTGCATCAAATCCCTGTGTAGCACAATGACGAACTTCCTGATAGGATGCGGGTTGAGATGCAAAAAGTCGATGCCCGATTCATGATTCAACGACAATTTAAATAAACTCAAGTTTCCTACATAAACATTTGCGGAGTCAACCAGGAAAACAATTAAATGCTCGAAATCCTCAAAGTCGTTTTTCGTTTAATTCCATTAAAACGGAATTGCGTGTCACGTTATTATTTTTGTTTATTGCCCCGTAACAAATTTACGAAATAAATTCCGAAAATCTATACTCGAAAGACGAAATACTAAAAAAAAAAACATTTTGGAAACGACGTTCCTCCGCGATAATGCTTTCTTACATGCAATACTTCAATGCAATTTTCCACCAAATTTACTTCTCACCTTAATAGCCTCACAGAACGAAATATTTATAAATATACATATGCAACATATAAACAACAGTAAAGAACAACGACCTTTCATTTTTAGAAGCCATGGGCAAAAAGTTGAAAAGAAACTTGTCGTAAAAATCCTTTTGGAAGAGGTACCGCTTCATGTTGCGTTTAAATAAATGTCTCGAAGGAAGGTATCGAGGACCATTACGAGCATGAGTTATTTTAATACTTTTTATGAAGTCAGCATATTTAACGTAATAAATAATAATAGAGAGACGTAGGAGAAACCATTATTGCGATTTGAAAGCGAGTTTTTGGGGAATGCCGACCTTTTTTTGCGAGTGCATCAGTCTACATCAAAGAACTTGCGAGGATGGCGGACATGGCATTCCTTGATATTTGTGTTTTCAAGGGCAAGTACAGTATATACCAGAAAAAATTTCTTCATAAAACATTTGAATATGCTACACGTACACGTACAGCAAATTGCCAATAAAATGTCAACGAGGGCAATGGCCATTAGCAATTACGCTGCAAAGAAAGGTCCATGAATGCTCTGATGTTGGCCGGGGATGAACACATGATAGCTACTACGTTCATTTTATAAATTATTTTACAAATACAGATTAACAGTTAAGTTTTTCAAAAGGTGATGTCTGTCAAACCCCCATCCCCAAAAAGTGTCAACTCCGAGTAATGTAAAAGCAAAAGTAAGGTAACAGTCGAACAAAATTAACTTACCGAAAACGTAATAGACACAGTCTATAAGAGGACTCTATATAGGATGATTGCATTTATAACACAGCGTCTGTCTTGGGCCCGAATAACAAAATTACATTACGCGAAATGTTTACACTTTCGAACTTGTCGAAAAAGTTGAAACCAACTCAAGAACTCGTGAAATTCCTATGCGATTGCATCGAGTTCACCGAGAGGAAAACCTGTTGCAAACCTCTGTCTGACCAATTATTAAGCCGCTGTCCTATTGGCTACCTGACGGAGTCACGAACAGGCAAGCTCTCACCTGACGCTCAGAGAAAAGAGCGTTCAAAAACTCGCACGGATTAAGCTCTTTCCTATATAGGCCTACAGTAGCTTCTCGATCTGTGTTTCTACTATTTTCTCAAATTTATCAAGTTTTCAAAACACGATGGTGGATCGACGCACTTAACTTAGAAAAACTTAGTTCGAGACAGCTAGGTGTGAAAATAAAATTTCAGGAACTACAACAGATATTAATTAAATTTCATGCTTTTATTCAACGCAAACTACACATGATCCAGTGTTGGTACGGATTTCCACTATTCACCATCAAGCAGCTCTTCAGCATTCTTCGTTAAAGTCTCAAAAACACATTAAACCAATTGAACCAACTTGGTTCCACGTCTGCAGTTGTCCTCGAGAGACATGTCAGAAAATGACCAAAAATAATGCCGTCGTCGCGAATCGAAAACGAACTTGTCAAATTAAAATACTTCGAAAACATCCCTGCTAATTATTGTCATTATTTCGAGTTTTGAAATTTGCCGAAAATGCGTTGGCGTCAAATCGTGCATATGTGTAGCTCTCGTTCTCAGCTCCATTCCCGAACGGAGTGGCCGGATTCGTTTACGAACGCCTCCGAGATCCAGGTGAGGGGAGGGAGGAAATAATAATAAAAAAGGTACACGCTGACGTCACGGCCATGGCACGCATGGCTAATGAGGATGAAAGTAGTTGAGGAGAAACAAATGGGACTGGAGGTGGTGCCGAGGACACGAAATTCGTTTGAAAAACTTGCGATGGTGAATCTCCCCTTCGTTGCGCTTTTTGAGTGAACCTGGACGGAACGGACATCGCGTATACGCACGACGGCCATGGATATCTTCTAGATCATCTTCGTGGAAAAATGAGCGATAATGGCTACGGCCGAACGAAAAATTCTGCGGTAAAAACAGTTGAAATGGGAACATTTCGAAGAAAATTCGCGTAACATAAGTTGCGGCAAGTGGTGTAACTAACGCGAGGTCCTTTTCAAAGTTAAAAGGTACAACCGGCACTAGTGGACATCGAGAGGTGCACGAGGTAAGCAAACGTATGGTTCGTCACATTTCAATGGGACTTGATCAAATTAAGGGCATTTCCGATGGTCAACTCATGCAAGGGCCTATAGCTGCTAATGACTTAAAAATGCAAATGAAATTGAAAGGAAACGCGCGTTTCGGACAGAGATTTCATCCTAGTACCTGTCTAGGCTTTCGTACAAATACATGGAAAGGTGGGCGTTTTTATCGGCGAATAAGGACACCGACCTCAACACTGTCTATCGGAATTCAAATCCAGGTCAAATTTAAATGTGAATTGATTCCCCGTACACGTACAAATATTCGAAATGACAACTTGCTCTCGGCAATTGCTCGCGAAACAATATTGTCGGTGCACTGTCTTTCTAAAGGTAAAATAATCTCAATTTACACATTTACACATTTGTTGCATGTATACGCCATTCTGCGTACGGTCACGCGCTCATTCTGTCACTTAACTAGCCAAGATGTTTTCGCTTACTAGTTATGAATATATAAGTAACAACCGGCCTAATTTCTGTGAATAGCGTGGCAATTAAGGCAGAACGCTGTCTTCTCATGAAGACGATGCACGAGACAGTTTATAACAGTCGACTGTCTTCGCATTTTTGAACCGAGAATATTCCCGAGGTAATAAGTAAGTGACAGCTGGCATGACAGATAAACGAGAACTGCAAGAAATCGAGTACGAGATCAAATTAATATAAACTTTATTCGTATTAATGCACCTTGGATGGCAGAAGTATGCAGAAATTGGAAGAATTGGAAGATTGCAATGGAGAATAGAAATATTGAAAAAAACTATTAACAATTACAAATTATAACTTTGTTACAAATTAGTTTCAAAATCCTGGATTTTGTAACTTCAAATGGAAAAGATATATACTATTATCAATTCTTTCGGGTGACTTTTTCTTAGCCAACCTTATTAAATGTCGTGCAACGAAATCAAGCTCCATAGATATAAAGTCGTATCAAAAATAATTATCCAATTATGATATTCATTGATAGTTCATTAGGTCGTTAATTACGTTTCTATACTTTTCTTAAATCGAGATATTTTTTCGTGTTGTTGCATGGACAGGTATACAGTCGATACCGAGTGTTTCTCTTTCGATATTATATGCATCCTAGCTTTTTTTTACTACTAACGAATTATAGGAAAATATTAGTTTTTTTCTCAAGATATTTGAACTATTATCCTGTTGTTTTATTTCAGATAAACGCATTCATCAGTTGCGCTGTAATCGACATCAAATTGGATTTCATTGAACGAATTTTCCTGTTTTTTAAGTACAAATTTTTTTTTTTGGCGAATTAAATCGAAATGAGTGAAGTGGAAAACCATGAAAACTTCCGAGGGTAAGAAGTCAACGGAAGTTGAATAACTCGGCGAAAGCTATACAAACATGGCGAGAAAGGAACCAGCAAAAGTCTTCCATTTCTAAAACGGACAATCGAGTATAGCGAGGATTTCACAAAAATGGGTAGTTTGTTAGTTCGAAAACAACTGATATTTGGATTTAAAACAGTTTAAGTATGTTCGTGCTGGAGATAACGTGATTCTGAGAAAAAATACTTTCTTTGGACCGCACACAACGGCGCATCTGATGACAATATAACGGTTAAGGTAAGACAAACAATAATTGTATCATGCATTTACACGTTTGTCGATAAGTTACCAAGTTTTTTTTAACGATCGTCAAACCGCCAGACTTTGACAAGAAAACCCATTTACGTTAACTTCATGAGCTCTATCATGAAAAATAATTCAAGTTTTTCAACTATTTCCATTTTTGAATGCGCTCAAGATCGTTCATATCTGTTGTTATTAAATTTTACAACCAAGTAAAAAAACAGGTTTTTCAATAGAGAAACTGGGAATTATTCACCGAAAATCAGTACTTACATATTTTGTTCATTAAATTCAACAAATTATAGTATCAGCATGTATGTTATAACCGTAAAGAGCTGGGGGTTGTGCTATCTTCTCTGTAACCACCTGATATTTTATTACTATGGTCGATTGCAGGAAGTTTGCATATCTTAAATTGAAATTTTTCCATAGACCAATGACTTTTTAAGCACAAAACCTGTCCTATCATCACCTAACAAACATCACAAGTAATTTCAGTGAATACCTGTTTTGGATACGAGTTAAAAGATAAAACATTACCTATCCTGGCAGTGAGATTTTTTCCTCAAATTTGCATAGCAAGTATTCCATTTGAATCGATTTTTATCGGAGAAAATGTTAAAATTCTTCTGTTCTGAAATGATGAGCAAGTGCTCCAGACAACTTTCCTGTATAGTTAATACCACGCGAATCGACATAGCCTTCTTGTCAATACCACCATAACATAAAAGTAAAAGTTGACTATATTTAGGAATTTCACTGACGATACATGTAACCAAGATAATACCAATCAATGACCTATCTCGACTAAGGTATATAAAATTGAAGAGCTGTTGGTTTTATGGTTAGCTCGATCAATTTTTTTAAACAAATTTTAAACAAACTATTCGTATCCTCGTGGTAGTGGATAAGTGCATAAATCGCAATGATCAATTTCAACTCCAACGTAGACGCCAACATTTGTTTTGCTATTTTTTTTCAAATTGTATCATTTTGTTCATCATCGGCTTTTCATTGGTTCGACCCCCTTTACTCAAGACACATTGTGACTAGCTTTTACCGTACAGTGTACAGCTAGAGTTGAGCTTGAGCTTGAGCTGAAAGTAGCAGACTGCTCACATTGCCAATTAGTATGGAATGTTGCGAATCGTTTCGATTGACCTCCACCGGCAACAATGCTCGCCAGATGACCACGCTGATTAGGCTTTCGCTTGGAAACTGTTGAAATTCAGGTGGTGGCGTTGATCGTCATTCATACCTGACGAAAAGTTGGAGAGTTCGGTGGAAAAGGTTGCCATGCACGTTGCCTCGGTCGACCCGACATGTCCCTGGGACGGGTTTCCTATTCACATTTCTCTATCCCTTCCAGGTATGGGTCTACGAAGCATTGACCTCACGTGGCATTGCACTTGAAATTTTCGAGAGTTGAAATACATAGTTTTTTATTCCAACTTTTACGCTCCTCTGCTCCATCTTCCTCTTAAAATGCCTACCAATGCCCTCCCGTCCTGAGGATTTTAGCGTGTTGCAGTGATTTTGGCGTGTAAACGAGCGGAGCGGATATGCAAACAACCCCGCAACCTAACCCCCCCCCAAAACAAATTACTAAAATTTAGCCAGTTTTTAAGTGTTGCTTCGAAATGCCGGCAAATTGGCCAGCTACTTATCCAAACGCGTTTCGTTAACATCTTCGAAGATTGCGTGCCAGCATAAAAAAATATATATTTTTGTTTATCGCGATACGGTCCAGAAATCCAGTATTGTTCTAGAATATCAAAATGTCCCCTTTCGAAATGCTGTTTAGCAAAGATTCCCGCTTACGATTGAACGTGTACTCGAAAACAGCATGTCCTTTAAATCTGGAATTAGCGTGCTTATCTCAAACTACAATGTCATAACTATATTCAAAATATTAAGGACATCCTGTAGTTGTAAATCATTTTGATCATATTTTAAAAGTGGATTCGGGGCGCGTACATCCGTTTTATTGGCAATATACCATTCATCCTTCAACAATGTCCAAATATGATACTGGTATAATGGTTAAGTTTGAGACAATTCTGAAAACAATTTACTTTTCTTATTTCATTTTCATTTCAATTTTATTCTATCTGTTTCAAATTATGACTTTACTGCATAAATTAAGCTCGTACTTCAGAAATTCGAGTAAATGAGCTATATTAGCTAGGCGTTGGATTGGGTCCTTTCCAGATTTACTGTAGAAAATTCCTCTTAGATTTGAATCACCGAATATCACTTGTTAAGAGATGTCCTTAATGTGCCGATATTTGTAAATATTCTTGATGTTAACTTATATACATTATGATCCATATGTGTACGAGAGTCCCCTGGAGGACAGACTGCTACAAGGACATCAAAGTGAGGCGAGTTAAGTTTGCACATGTATCGTTAGTATAGACCAAATTCTTTTTATCCAGTTTTCCAATAGAAAATAAATTAAAATCATTCGCCTAATAGAAAAGAAACCAAGTTGGAACAAATTATTTAATGTCGGTTTCATGACTTTGTAAAGTTCATTATTTTTGCTAGAACCTCCGAGGCTTAGTCAAAGCTAATTAAATGTCAACTCTTTTAAAAATCCTGCCGTGAAAGTCTTTCTATACGTTTGAAAGATTACAAAACGTACAGTATACCTATTTCTCCTTGAATCTCAAAGTCATCGTCATACATGTATATGTTCATGCAAAGCAAGATCTTTTCAGATAAAGACAGGAAAGATCATCACCTCGCAAGAATGTCTTTCAAAGCTCGCACCACAGGCTTATTTAGTGTGCATATAAAAGTAGAAATGACTGACAGTCCAATGAAATGCGATGCCGAAATGTAAAGACGCAGGTTTCTTGAATGGGTTAAGATCCCCCACCAAAAGATCATGATTCCAAGAACCCACCTTTGAGTGGACGGATGAGAAAATGACCTTTTATGAAAAGGGGTCGCTCGCAAAGGACATCACATTGCTAAGAAACATGACAGGTCCTCAGATCGCTTTTAAGAAAAGAGTAGGAAAAGTTACACCCGGCACGAGTATAAACTTTCTTTACTGTATTTGAGAAATCCTAATTCGCATTGAAGCGCCATTATTTAAGCATAATTGAGCAAAAATGAGAAACCATAATGGGTTCTTACAAGTTTTCTAAGAAATCACATTTTCATTCACATAGTATTGGAAAATATCAGTGAATTTAAAAGTTATAGTTATACTTTCTTAATCTTTTTAAATTGCCATGCATTTTAAAAAAAAAAACATTTCACCGTGCTAAAAACCACAAACCCAGAAACAAAAAACCAATTATTCTCCGTTATTTGTATCCTCTTTAATCATTTTTTGTCGTACAAGGTTTTATTTAAATTCCAGTACATATGATTCTGTGATTAATCCAAGAACTCGTGTACGGGCATATTGATGATCACGCAAAATCGTGGCTCCATCCAGCGATAACAAAATACAAAATTCAGGGAACATTAATCTTTAACATTCAAATACTGGTTCTTGAGTCTTGAGATGTTGACAAAATGTAGTTTTTCAAGAGAATTTTGTACATACCGTACACGTATAAAGTACAGCTTTTATTTCTTTGAAGGCTAGGCGGTTTTACAACCGGAACAAGCTAAGAAATATTTAAACTTGAAGGAAGAAATCAAATTACTCGATGCGCCGCAGTGCGTGAAATTTTACTCTTCACCACCCAACAGCTTTGAACCCTTTTTTACCCCCTCAAACTCCTTTTACTTGATAATTTTCGGTTTGTTAGTAATGCAATTGGATACGGAAATGGCTAATCAGGAAAATGCCACAAATGTTATCGTTTTTGTGTATGCTCGCTATACCCAATGTCATATACTTTTCAGAAGTAAAGTATATAATTACCTAGCTTATAACCTCGTACTACCCAAGCAGTTGTCTGGTGCTATAGTTACATCGTTGGATCACGACACACTTTATTTTGAATTGAGAGTCCTTGAAAAGAAATGTTAACTGGACATATTATCGTTAATCCATTATGTATCATTCCATTGAGCACCCGACAATTAGGAATGCGAATCTCTCAAATAGCGGCGCAGTCAGTTTCAGTTTCATTAATTAATGTTCGGTGCTTACCGTTTAAGTGTTCCCTTTTACCATAAATCCAAGACATTTTCCCACAGACGTCTATAGTGTGTCACGCAGGGGCAACCAAATTAAGCCAACAGACTGCGAAATAGAAAACAACAATTAGCATAATTTGCACTCCACATTTTAATCGGTGCATTTAAAATGCTAATAATAAGTAACAATGATTATTGCGAGCAACAGCAAAAGGTTATTCAGAGCACATCTTCTGGAAATCAAATGACTCAGTCCATGACATCGTTTCTGCTAATGGTTGGGTTTATCTGGCAAAATCAGTTTTTAGAAATTAACTAGAAATAGCTCTAGAATTTGCTAACCCGAGCATCTTAGTTAGTTGAGATCACCGATAAAAAACTCTTTAATCAACGATTACAAAAATTAGACGCTGCATCAAAGGCTCAGGGAAAGTATAACAACCTTAGATCTCGAGAAAAAATGGAGCTCCCATAACTGTCTTCGCGTATACGTCAATGAGAATTGCACGTAACCTCAATTCTAAGATAGTTCATGGTGTCTCACTTCAACGTGCTCTAAACACGGTAAATTTCCAACGAGAATTCTCGTTGTTGTTTTTCTGGAAAGTTAATGAAGTTTTATTATTGACCCATTGAACGTTAACTCCGTCTTAACCTTAAGCAGGACCTAAAATCTCCATATTTTTTATTCGAAATGAGATCCCGCTCTTGGCATCCATGGTACTCATGGTAGATGCATACGAGACGTACAGTGTATTTCCTCGCAGATTAGCAGAAAGGCGTTGCGAGTGTGCGGGTCACGCAGAAAAGGCGTTGCCACGATAAAAGCATTAAGCACAGCCTCTTTGAATGGCAGCAAAACAGATTAGTCGGAAAATTCCGATGAAAGTTTTGATGACCCGATAAGAGTTCTGGGTCAATCGCGGAATCACTCGATTATAAAAGTAAGCAATAAAAAAGGGTAAAGTAGGCTCCGCAGGTGGAATTTATGAGAGAACCCCCTTCTTCCCAATTGGCCAGTTGCCTGCATGGTCACAGTCAAAATGCACAATGAGGAAATCGATGCCAGACGCAAATAATAACAAAATTGGGTTGCTGACATCAATAATGATTATAATAATAATAATATTAGATAACCATTTACAATACTGCGTAACATTTCCAGCCTTAATAAAAGTGAAGGCGAGGGGGTGAAATTGGTTGATAACCGACGTTAAGTGGCCCGGATTGAGGTTGCTATACATTGGACGTCGACTACTTTCCGATATGCATCTGTCCATAATTAAAAGCTATTTACGAAATATAAGAGTGGCCTGACCCGAACACGGAACAAAACAGAATGTGCGATACTGTCGAAATGTTCATAAAACCGTCGAATCAAATACGTGTTATGTCGAAGTCCCTCATTAACGTAAACCTATACGTTGAAATTATTATAAGCGTTATGGCCTATTCACATCCACCAAATCCGTACCGTAGTGACGTCACGTGCGTTGCGGAACTTTATAGCGTGACGTCATGCCGCACGTAAAAATACGCGTACCGGTTCGCGTTTAACGTTTTTGGTTTTTTTACTATTTACTTCCCCCAAAATAAGGTGCCATTCAAAAATGGACGTCCTCAATTTTTTTTCCAAAATTGGACTCCCCCCTACCTCCTGTCCACATTGTGTCCGGTCAACCAAGACCCCCTCCCCCCATTCGGATGTCCGAAACTTAAACATTATTGTACTCGTAAAACGTAAATTGTGTACTTTGAAAAGGTTGAGAATTTTGCCAATTTGTCCTTAGAATCTGTTGGAAATTTTTGCAAATTTCTCCTCGGAAACTGTTTAAAATTTTACAAATCTGTAGTTGAAAATGTTGGATTTGTACTTGGGAAAACGTGGAAAATGTTGCAAATTTGTCCTCGGGAAAATGTTGAAAAATTTTCAAAGATAATTAACCTTGGAGTTTATGAAAAAGAAAATTTTGCAAATGGACCCTGAGGTTTTTAAGTTCTCTGACTTTTCCAGGATTTTATTTACCCTGCATTTATAACATCACCTATGCGATATTACGCTCAATATCAATTTCATTTTGGGAACTGGTTTTATTTGGCATTTTTTTATCAAGTGGACGTTCGAGTTGGTCATACCCCACTCCCTCACCCTGTCCACATCGCGTCTGTGACGAAACCTATCCCCTATCCTATACTAGTACGGATGCGGTTGCAAATGTCGTATAAACGTCACTAATGGCGGATTCGATTGGTCCAAAAAATCTGCACCGGTGTAGGCTACAAGGTGAGACATAAGTCTATTAAATCGACACTGTTGCAGGCAGCAGGCGCAGCAAGAATTTACAGACTTATGCCTCACCTTGTAGCCTACACCGGTACAGATTTTTTGGACCAATTGAATCCGCCATTAGTTTCGCCTACTGTCATGTGCGCATGCGCGGCCACGCACGTGACGTAATTACGGTACGGATTTGGTCGATGTGAATAGGGCAAGGCTATAGCATCATTTGTTTTACTGTATACATGTATACTGTAGGAACACAATTTCTTACTTTTCTTTGAGGGATTGTTTAAAAATGGAAATTTGGTCATACAAGTACATGTGCTGCATATAGGAAATATTATCGAGCTTGACCAATCCGTCGTATCATTTTCGATTACTTTTAAGGTAGTTTATGGTTTTGACCTCCGCAGATCGAACTGCATTTTTTCGTTTTAATTTTTGTTTTGAATATTCCTGATTGACTCGTGACACGGCCTTCATAAAAGAAAATTTACCGTTCCTTCGGCATAGTTAGGACAGCTCTGATTCTAGGTTATACCGAACGGGAATGTAATCAAACCCGTTGTACTTTATTAAAAAATGAATTTAACGCATCGGAATTTACGCTGTCAAGGACTAGGAAATTGGCATGCTCGTTTTTCTCGGGGGAGAAAAAAAAAGAAAATGTATCGTATGAAATTATTATTATTCCATAGCGATAAATCTCCAAAAAAGCATGCAGCCTGCGAGGGGGTCGCCATACCTTATAGCGAATTCTCAATATTTACATGTACATGTACTGTAAGTGTCACCCAGCCTAAACTCGGAGGTCGCGCAGCAGTTAATCCTACAGACGTTTAAAAGGTCAACGCGATTCTAAAAATTTATGAGCTGTGCCACCAGCAACAGTCTTCCGACGTCAAACGAGGCAGGCAAGCTGACCAATGCTTCTTCCTGGCCATGTAAAAAGGACGATTTGTGGCATTTTTTGTCAAACACATACATTATTTCCGTGGTTATAAACGTTCCTGCACGCAATGCGTCACATTTTTCAAAGGATTTTATCCCTTCGTAAATGAACGCTTGGAACGATGCAAAGGAAGATTTCATTCCAGATAACAATTTCGTTGATGACATTCGAAGGCATACTCTGTAAGTGGCAAGGAATGGTTCTTTTCTAAAGCCTGTCATACATGGGGAAAGTTAACGTGGCCATTTAAGGTGTATCCGAAAAGTCAAGCGCATATTTCTGAGCATTTTACTATAACCATGGCTTTTAAAAAGGAAAATTTCAAACGGAAAGTAATTAACTTCATTTATGTTTTTATAATTGACAAATTAAAACATTTCATTTCTCGTATTAAATTCACATTCCGAAAAACAACTTTTTGTTTAACATACCGTACCTCCAGATACATGTATAACTTTCCTCGTGAATGGCCGGCTTCAGTGCAACACGCGGTCATTGTAACGGTATACTGTATACAGTACATGTACTGTAAAACCCTCGAGCAGAGATCGTGTGATGCTGTGTTGCTAGCATTTCGAGATCATTCTGTAAGACGAAAAATACATCGGATTAGAAGCAAAAAAGATGTGGGAAAATTGGAATAATGGTCATTCTGGTGCATGCATCGAAACAAGCCCCGATGAATAGGATGCCAAGAAAGTATAAAGCTGGGCACACACGGGCGATCCATTCGTCCTGAGGCCGATTGGCACGAGTTCATTTGGCTTTGGTCCAAAATA
>JAQGBX010006291.1:0-12641 GCA_034698745.1 Megaphyllum sjaelandicum
CCTTTGATTTTTCGTAATTTAAAAATGTCCGGGATGTACTATCATTAACACACACTGTAGACGAAATTTCTGGGGGGGTGCCAGTCAGTCATCTGGGGTGGGCCAGGCACCCCCCCTAGTTACGCCATAAGACTGTACTCGAAAACAGAAAGTCGCCGGGCAAGACATGATACGCAAATGTCATCATGGTGTTTGTTTCAAATTTGAATTTGTGAAAAAAAAATATACATTTCGATAACTAGTTCCTCAGAATTGGAGAATTGAACGATGTCGGCTAGAATAATGTTCAGTTACTAAACGGTCAAGTAACCGAGGCAAAACTCGTCATCATCCGCCATGCTATTGGCAAGCTTTCCATGCTGTCCAGCATCATGGCCAAGAGATTCGTAAGTAAACTCTCGTGGACGGTAACCGGTATATTCGCAATATGGCCACGAAGGCTTTCTTCTAACAAAAAGTTCTCTTTCTGGATGTGAAATTTCGATTTTTTGGTTCTTCCTGCTAAATACTCCTCACCCTGGCGGTATGTATTGGGAATCTGCGGACCAAACGACCCCCAAATTTCAAATTTTCAGGCTAGGATATGGATACTTTAGAATTACCAGAATTAAGATTTCCAAAATCCTAATGATTTCAAAGAGTAGAAAAGAAATCTGGTTTTTCCAGCGCAAATACTGTACATTGAACCACCATTTCTTGGGACCGACCATTTCCGTCTAAGTCAAGTATCCTTCCACATCCTTCTCGCCCCCCAACAAAATTGATCGCTTCCCTTCAAGTTGTCGTCACAAAGCTCGCCCCGTCTTCCGAAATCCCGGGGTCAGGCGAGTGCACTCCGACCCCCTACGAAGTTGGACCAGCTGTTTTTTACTCTCCAGCTGGTCAGTCAAATGGTCAGGGATGCGCTAATTTTAAACCTAATCGGGTCAAGTCTCCAAAAAGTGTCCGTTTGTGCGTCCACTGTGGTTGAAAAGGGGCCTCTGATCCGTGAGATACAGCGCGACTACTTTTGTAAGTTTTCTTTTTAAATTCCTACAATTCTTTCGTTGACATCAGTTTTCGATTGATCTTATTTTATTGGTTATGTCAAGTAAAATTCATATATGGATACAGCTTTCATTTTGCAGACATCGTGATGTAGATATATATTATATTCATATTGACATGGATTTGCATATACACTATACGTAGTCATTTAGATCAAATATTACAGTTACATTCTTGTCAACACAAAAAAATGTCACCACTCCGACTAAATACATCAAATTTTGGCTAAATTTGTACGCACATTTCAATGGACATTACTTCGTGATCATCGTGGATTAATTGCAGGAAACATTAATAAAATCAGCAGGTCTGGCAATTAACATGTTTAATTTACGGAAATTTTTCGAAGATATCGGACATAAAATGAAATATTTTGAAAATTTTTTTGACTATGAATCTGGCGAGTGCACTATCCCATCATTCTGGAAACGTATTGGAGCAATCAGCAACATTCGGGACCATATAGGAATAAATTGAAGGAATGAGCAACGGAAACAAAGTTCAGGAAGGGGCGTTCATGTGAGAAACAATTGGCTTTGTTTGTCCATGATATTCAGGCAATTCTTGACAAGGAGAACGAAGTGAATTCCATATTCATCGACTTTGCCAAGGCGTTTGATACGGTCTAACGTCCCCCACCAAAGACTCTTATTAAAATTGAAGACATATGGGATAAGTGAGGAAATACGAACTTGGATTTCGGCATTCCTCTCCCAGAGAAGGCAGAAGGTTGTAGTGGATGGGCAGGAATCTGATTGGGTGGTGGTTGAATCTGGTGTGCCAGTATACAGGGAAGTGTTCTGGGCTCCTTTCTCTTTCTAATTTGTATTAGTGATCTCCCAACCATCCGCTCTTGCAAATCTAAACTCTTTGCCGATGACTCTGCAATGTATGGTGAGGCTGACATGGGAAAATCTCTTAATTTACAAAGGGACTTTGATGCTATATCTGTATGGTGTAGAAGCTGGACGCTTCAACTGAACAATAACAAATGTATGGTCATGCGGATATCCCTCAAAAGAGTTAAGAGTAGTTCCAGAGTACAATCTGGAAGGTGTGCCCTTGCAAGTGGTCACCTCTGTGAAATACCTGGGGGTCATCCTAACTGATGACATGTCTTGGAATTCACACGTGCAGAAAATTACGGGTGCTGCACCATCTTCTAAGATGTGTTCAGAGAATGTTCAGTGATTTGAAAGCTCCTCCATGTATGCTGAAAGACCCTCTTAATTATAATGCGTATACGTGTCTTACGTATTTAATTAATTTCCTGTATTATCCACCAATAAGTAAAATACCTGACACTGCTATTGTTGGTCCAGCTGCTAAGACTGTACTACGGATGCCATCTGTACACCAATAACCTGCATGTGATTTGTAAAATCGCCCACTTGACTTCTTTTTTTAAACATTGTTGTATCGACACAATTTGGCAAAATGTTCGCAGTTGTTATTGACTAAATGATACGCTCCATAATCTGTTTTTCCGACGGCATTTTTTGCAAAGGACACAATCTCATTCGTCTTTCGACGAGGCCTTGTCTCGTCTTCTTTGTTGTTGATCCTCACCTGGCTCTCACCGAGCACATCTCCGAGAGATCCTCGTACTATGTCGCCAATGGCATGAGGTGCTTTGTTGGAACTCTCACTTCCGGATGTCAACTGCGAGCTGGTGACATCGCCACTGATTCGATGAACGATTTCAACATTAGATCCTGATTTCCTGATGCAAACTGCCCAATGCTCGCACATTCCTCGGTCGAATTCCAACAAGTCTCCCTTCTTTATCTTTTTTATTAAATCGCCCAATTTATCATTTTTGTACCAAGCAGATACCAGCGAGTTGTTGTTGCCCATTTTGCGATGAGTTAATGTTGGCTGAAAGTGAAAAAATCAACGTTATCTCATTAATTTACGTCAGCTTCTGAAGTGTACTTTGTCGAAGTAAGTTAATTCACGCGTCAGTTAGTTGCTTACTTTTAAGATCAGTCAAGATGACGGATTTGGTTTTGCACGGCATAAGTGTGGTCACCGATTATGCTTATCTGAAGTGTTTGAAAACAAGACGAAACGACGAGAAAAGATATAAAAGCAACCCTGCCGGACCAGGGTTCCCCCAGACCTGGAAAGCCTAGAAAAGTTAGGGAAAATTTGCCAAATGTCTGGAGAAGTCAGGGATGAATGACATATTTTGAAAAAGTCAGGGAAATTGAACGTATTAATGTTGTCGCGATCTAAAATGAATGCTTTTACGTTTATGCTCAGGGCCCATTTGCAATTTTTTTTAATTTTTCCGCTACAAATTTGAAAAATTTGCAACAGTTTCTGAGGACAAATTTTCAAAATTTCCCACATTTTCCGAGGACAAATTTGCAGAATTGTCCACTTTTTACGAGGACGAATTTGCATAATTTTCCTCGTTTTCCGAGGACGATTTTGTATGATTTCCAAGCACAAGTTTAGCCTTTTCCGAGTACAATTTTCAGCATTTTGAGTTGCCAAATTTTTTAAAACAATTTTCAAAATTGTCATTAGTATATTTTGTAAAAAATGTGTCTGCGTCGATTTTGCAACATAAGTGAATTTTTCACATTGTCATTGGTCAGGGAAATTTTGTTAAAACCTGGAAAAGTCAGGGAAATTGAAAATGAAATTTCTGGGAGAACCCTGTAATAGTTTAAAAATCCATGCCGTTTCGAATGCCTAATCCTAGTAATTTTAATCTAAATTTTCAACATAATACAGTACATGTACATGTACATAGAGTAAGTTCTATTACATACCTCAGGATGACTTAAATATGTTTGTTCGTAACTAAGTGACGGTAAACGTTTAAGTATAAATGCCAGAAGTTAAGTGTTAAGTCCCCTTTTTATATTCACCCGTATTATCTATCTTTGGAAAATGTTTGGGTAAATAAAAGATCGAGGAAAATTACAGCGGTATTTAAATAGCTTATCAGTGATCTTAAATCGACAATTAAAGTTTTAAAAAAATTGCTCGTGAAATAAAAACCCCATACGTTCGTAGGATAAGAAATTATTCAATGGGAATGGCATTAAACTGCATGGTTGCCGCCAGACCTGAAAAAGCCAGGGAAGTTGAAAATGTGTGTGCATGTAAAGGTCAGGGATTAATGACTGGATTATCCAAAATTAATTCTTCTACGTGGCTAGCTCAGGGTTCATTGGCAAAAAGTCTCCCACTACAAATTGGCGAAATCTGTGAACAATTTCAGAGGATGAATCTTTTTCTAGGACAAACTCGCAAAATTCTCCACGTTTTCCGGGGAAAAATTAGCAAAATTTCCAATAGTTTTAACAGTTTTTCAACACAAATTTCTAAATAAAATATTACGTTAATTTTGTAAAATTTTTAAATTTTTTCTTCGTTTATCTTTAAAATTTTTCTTCAAACTATTGAATATTGTACCGAGTCGATTCTGCCAAATTCGTGGATAATGTCGGCATATGTCAATTTTGTTATCGCCATCGGTCAGTGCAATTTGTTTAAAAACTTGGAAAAGTCAGGGAAATTGAAATTCTGGGGGAACCCCAAAAAGAATTTTCCGAGGAGAATTTTGCAAAATTTAAACAATTGTCAGAGGAAAATTTTGCATAATTGTTAAAATTATCAAAAGACAACTTTGCAAAAAATGTAACATTTTCGATTGACAAATTTACAAAATTCTCCATTTTTTCCGAGTTCAAATTTCCGATGTTTTTGACCCCAATCCGAGTACAAATTTTCTCAATTTTGCAAAATATTCAGTGTTTTTCGGAGACAACACTGCAAAAGTTTCCGCTTTTTCCGGTGACAAATTTGAAAAAATTTGAACATTTTCCATGCTGGAAAGTTATTAAAATATTTAAAAAAACTACTTACATTTAGAAAAAAAATTCCAGATTGTGATTTGTCAATTTTGTAGCATTAAAAAAAAATCCTAAATTTTGAAAATTTGAAGCCGTGAAAACTTTAATGCAATTTAAAAAAAAAAATGAAAAAAAAGAATTAACGTAGAAAACTTAAAAACACGTTTCGGAAAATAAATTTGTGCTTGAAAATGGTTGGAAATCTTGCGAATTTCTATTACGAAGAGTTTGAAATTTTCAAATTGTTCTTGTAATACTCGTAAAACGTAAAACACTTTTTGTGCTTTAAAAATGTGGAAAATTTGTGCAAATTTGTACTCAGAAAACGTGGAAAATTTCTACTGCTAAAATTTAAAAACTTTTTGGATCGTGACCACATCAATACGCTCATACGTTGAATTTCCCTGACTTTTTTTAAAATAAGTCATTCCTTCCTGACTTTTCCCCACATTTTCAACTTCCCTCTGTCGACAAGCACCTTATTAGTTTTGGTTAAATGTCGTTTGCACGCGCCAACACTTTAACCCACCCTCATCGTGATCCCATTTTGGACACCCCAAGCAAAGTACACTCCACAATTCATCCTACTTGGAAAACTACATACATGTAAGCCTAGATTAACGACTTCTTACAGTATCAGAACTGATAGTGCCAACACTGACCTTCAATTCCGGACGTGACCCCACGTGTCTATCATTTTTCAAATATTGAAAAGTGTGTATTAAAAAACAAAATTTATTTGAAAATATGTTGCGATCATACGTGATGTAAGTAATTTCGTAAGCCCGCATCACAATTATATTTTGTGTAATATGTTGAAATTTAAATGCTCAACGTAAATGATGGGAAACCAGTAAAATTTCAGAAATTGGCAAAATACAAATAATTTTCAAACATGTTTGTCTATAATAACATTTAATTTGTACATACAATGTACATACAATTTGCTTTAAATCATTTATTTTCTCTACAAAAATAACGGAAAACTGAAATGGTCCTACTTAAAGTGCAACGTACATAAGTGATGGGGCACTTTACAAAACTTGAAATATTTCGTAAAGTATGTACTGTAATTTAGATGACTAATATCATGTTTAATAAGGGTTATATTTAACCCGTATTTTTAATGAAATCAATCTTCTTAGACTAGAATGTTCCCTAATGAAGTTGTTTATGGACATTATAAAGTGACTGTTGCTTTGCTAAATATGAAGTGTGCCAGGGTCATGCCGGTCATTATCAAAGAAATGAAGAAAAACGCAAGAATTAATGTTTCTAAACTTTCCAAAAGAGTGCAGGAGTTTGAAGAAATAACACTGTATCCTCGAACCATTCGCCGATTTCTTCATAGAAGTGTTATTATGTACATGTATAAGCATGATGGATATTGAACGTTCTGGCTTGGGGCTCTATGTGGGAGTTTGATTATGATAACCACTTCTATGAAGAAATTGGCGAATGGTTTGAGGACACAGAGTTATTGCTTCAAATTCCTGGACTATTTTGGAAAGTTCAGAAACATTAATTCTTGGATTTTCTTCATTTTTTGATGTTGACCCCTAACAAGCTTCATATTTAGAATAGGAACGGTTACTTCATTATGAAATATTCTAGTCTAAGAAGATTGGCTAATATCATTAAAAATAAAACCTTATTAAACACTAGCGGTAATACCCGGCCTTGCCAGGGTAAAAATTGTTGTTTGATTTTCTAACCCCTTTTGTGCGATCAGGAGATAGATTTAGCTGTCCTTTATCGCCAAAAGATGGCGCAATATGACCTGGACGCATCCCGGATGGGGGACGGGAAATTTGTTTGACAGTTTTATGGGCCGAGGAAAATTAGAGAAGATTTATGACCTTGTTATTCCCACGGAGTTCGCGCTCCTGGGGGGTGTGCCACGAACGGCCAATCGCACAGATTTAAGCGGAAGCAATCAAGACCACAAGTATGCAAACGCAACAGGATTGGCTGGCCGCAAAAACAAAATGGCGTCGTTTTCTATTTTATATATACAGATAATATTAAGTCATCCAAATTACAGTGCATACTTAACGAAATATTTCAAGTTTGGTAAAGTGTCCCATCACTTAAATTTAAGTACGACCTTTTCAGTTTTCCATTATTTTTGTAAAGAAAATAAATAATTTAAGCAAATTGTTTTGTTAATTCTGATTGTATGTTCAAATAAAATGTTATTATAGACAAACATATTGAAGAACTTATTTTTATTTTGCAAAGTTCTGAAATTTTACTGGTGTCCCATCAATTATGTTGAGCACTGTATATTGTACGATGAATTTTTCAAAAAAAAAAAACCATTCCAATAGTAATTTTGGAATGTATTTGATTGCTATTAAAATTATCACATTGATTGACATTTTTAGATTATCGCGTTCTCATCGACAAAGACTAGCAAATTTAGCTCAGGGTAAATCCAATAATGACGCTGGAAAAGCTAGATTGCCAGCATATAGCCAGTCGGTGCTCTTTTACAAGTGTGCGTAATGACACGTTTTCTGTGTATAGTGCACGTTTAGAATTTTGTTTGGCTTGTGCACAGTTACTTATTCTTGAATGTGCTCTTCTTCGGTTGAGAATTTCAGACCACGGTGTAAGAATGGTTCAGACTCAAATAAACGAATTTTCGTTTATTAATTTCGTCAGTCAACAAAACCAAACAGGTTAAGGGCTCTGCTACACTAACTGTGCAAGTATTTGACTTTCGTTTTTATTTCAAGAGATTAGGAAAAGCCTGAATTTTTTTTTCTGCTTCATGTGAAATTCCAAATTCGAAATGGCATTCATCTCGGATTCCCAATCATTGGAACACAATTTCAATAGAGCTTGCATTCATTAGATAAATTTTTCAAGCATATCTTATCTCAAGAATGACTCAATGATCCGGGAAAGCCAACAAAACTCATATGTGAATCTTGTATGCATGTACATTGAACACCTCCGGGACGGTAAAATTTGTTCAGTATTGACAGGCGCTCAATGTGTTGGAAAAAAAATTCAAAAACCTGATTAAATTTAAAAAAATTAATGTGTATTATGACTACTCTACATCCTATTAATATTATTTCATTGCATTTATTTAAAAAAAGTGAGAAGTTAACGACTGCTACATCTTTGAACGTTAATCATACTGTGGTTGTATTCTATGATGGTTTTTTCTGTTATTAATACACTGGAAATTAGGGAGTCAAAGATGTGAAAGGCAAATAATTTCATGCAACGTCTTTATACATCAACTCGACTAGGGATGACTTCATCTGGTGTTTTTCAAGTACAAGGATTTTTCCCCTATCCCCTCGTTACTCCTTTTCATATCCCTCATTTCATTAATTATATGTCATTAGTGTGCATTACTGTACAGTAGTTGAATTACAATTTTTAAAAAATGTTTAATGTACACAGTTAAAATTTAGCATTGGTGTATAAGAGGCGGCCGATGAAAAGTGGACAACTTATTTAACAACTTACGGCATTCTACCGAATCGTGAAAATGTTTCATTCTTGAATCGGAGCTGGGAAAGCGGGCAATTCTCGAATGTCAGGATTCGGAGATTTACGGATTTATGGTTGCTACCACGCACAAGTGCCAAGCTTATGGATTCTTGAAACTAACCGGCTTTTCGCCGTGATATTTTAACTCATTTTCGCACTTTAACCCTTTCAGGTATGCATTATATGATCCCCTTATCCAAACGTTTTGAAACTTTGGAAAATGAAACAATATATTATAATATAATGTTCTCTGAATTTTTTCAGATTTTTCTATTAAAAATTACACTTTGAAATTTCAACATCCCGAAATAATCGCATAAATTGTGCAAACAAATTTTTTTATGACATTTTTTTTAATCTGCAGGTTGTGATTTATTAGATTGATGCAAAAAAATTCACTTTAAAGTATTAGAAATTCATTAAAAACAACTTTGTTTTTAAGCCTATTACCGCAAATTTCATGAAAATGTAGCTCCATGTTTTCAAAATGCTATCTATAATTTCCTAAAAAAAATGCCAGTATAAGATGCACTTTAAGCATGCATTTAAAGAGGGGCTATTCCGCTATACACAAATGCATTGCAGTGCAGCCAAAAGTAAATTTTCTGAGGGGCAATAAATTTATGAATAGATGTACACGATCGTGACCAGGATTAGGATTTTACGAGAAAGAGTTTTGGGCCTTATTATTATTTGGGGAATAAGATCGAAGGATTTCGTAACGGAGGCATGCTTGCTTTTTTCAATTGGACCATGGTTGCTAAGGTAACGTTCTTCGTTCCATGGTATCCATTTAAGGTAACGTTCTTCCTGGAAGTTCGTTCTTCGTTCTATACGTTTGCAAGATTTTTCAGGTATTTCCAAAAAAATTTTATTCGGTCAAATATTTTTTCCATTTTTTTTTTTCAAATACATGTATTTACCACATTTTTTCAAATATTTCTTTAAGTTTTTCGAATATATTCACATGTTTCAACTACATGTAGTAACACCTGGAAAAGTGACCACCTTTGAATGGTGACCAACTGCTTATGTTGACCACTTTTTAGTGTATTGTTTTTTTCTAGCGTACATTTGCTTTATAAAAATTCTCTGTATAGTGAGCATGACCACTTGTCTATCGTGTACAGTGACCAGTGTGTGTTGTCTTTTTTGTCAATTTTTACATTGCTAATGTACCTTTAAAAGTGACCAGATAGCAGATGAGTCACGTTACATCTTGCGTTAACCCTTGGACATGATTCTGTACTTTTTTGGTTTTGTGGTTCTCTACTGTGTATTACAGTCTACATTTACAGTATAAGTGCAGTGTATACATGTTCATTATTTTAATTTAATTCAGATATTTTTTGTATAGTGACCACCTGTGTACGTACAGTGACCAACGTAGCACTTTTTTTGGTGGTCACTCTTAACAGGTTTCACTTTATTTCCAAAATTGTTTGAAGTTGAGCCTGCATCTACTTGGTTCCTTCGTTATAAGCGTTTCGTTTGTCGATTCGTCATGTTATATTCTTAGAAATGGCGTCCATTTTCCTGATTTGGTGGCGTCTTTCATATGAAAGCCTATATTTCAGTACAAGATAAATAATAGGATTAATGGCGAGTGAGTCCGTTCTCATTTTCCGCTTAATGGAAATTATTTTTCCGGATGAGCTTCCGTAGGCCTAATGGAAGATAGAAAAGCGCCTAATCCGGTTTTGGACGGATTATTATGATCGACCAATTTGGATCCAATTATTGTTAGTCTGTCCTTCGATTGAAATGTAATAGGATTTTCGTATTATTTTGATCGATGATCGCTCATTTTCCTCGGACCCCCTCCTAATACGACTAACCTCGCTTTGGACCAAATTATAAGCTAGATGTAATGGACACACTATACTTGTACTCCCTCCTATATATAATTGTCTGAAACTCTCACACTGATAATTCGAATTAGAAAATTTGAGTTGTATTGCGATTTTATACCTTTTTCCAAAAAAATACAATTTGAAAGTTTTAAGGAAATTAACTTTGTTTCTGAATAAAGTTGAAAAGTTCAATTGCAATTTCATTTAGAAAGATATGCAATTTTGACAATTTATTTAAATTCGTAATATTGCATCTTTTCAATGAATTTCATTCGGAATGTTGCATTTCCGTCGAATTTCATTGGGATTGTTGAATTTATATATTTGGATCTGTTTGAAACTCTTACACTAGCTCATATGGTCAGTTTATACAGTATCTATGGCCAACTGATAATTCGATGAATTAGAAAATTTGAGTTGATTTGCGATATTATACCTTTTTTTTTTTCCAAAAAATACGATTTGAAAATTTTAAGAAAATTAACTTTGTTTCTGAATAAAGTTGAAAAGTTCAATTGCAATTTCATTTAGAAAGATACAATTTTAAAAATTTTTTTTAAGATTCGTAATATTGCATCTTTTCAATGAATTTCATTCGGAATGTTGAATTTATGTTGAATATCTGACGAATTTCATTCGGAATGTTGCATTTCCGTCGAATTTCATTGGGATTGTTGAATTTCTGTCGAATTTCATTCATAAAACTAACTTTTATTTAAATTTCCATTCAGAAAAAATGAGTGTTTAATTGAATTTAACTTTGAAAACTTAATTTTAGATGATTTTCATTTAGAAAAAAATTCATTTTGAATTGAAATTAATTTCTTAAAAAATGCCCTATTACTGTAATTGAACTCAATTTAAAAAAAAATGCATTTTAATTTAATTTCTTTTGGAAAAATGCATTTTACAATTCAATTTAATTAAGTAAAAATGCATTTTTAATTGAATTTTATTTGAAAAAATGCATTTTTAATTGAATTTCATTTGAAAAAATGCATTTTTTTAAATTTTATTTTTTATTCACAAAAATGTATCTGCAATTGAATTTTATTGAGGAAAACAAAACGGTCGTTAGAATTCATTCAAAATTTCAAATATTTTTTTTATACAATTGTTGAAAGGGGTTATGTTGCTTTCGGGTTTATATTTCATAACCCAAATTTCCAAATGCATTTCCCCGTGTGCTAGCTAGGCTTAAAATTTTTTTGAACCTCCTAAATTTCGGTTGTTTTCATCCCTCTGTAATTTGGCGCTGTCTGCACGTACACTGTGCAATAATAATTTTTGAAAACTGGTGTAATCATTTCCACTCCCCAATTTTTTTTTTTGTGCTACCCTGGTGGAGTATCATTTCGTCCCAATTTCGGCCATTTCATCTTTCCTTCATGAAAAAAAGGATGCTAGGAATGCGTTCTTAAGTGTACACCTATGGTCTATAATAAAAGGCAAAGGTAGTCATTATGTCAATTACACGAAGGTTACGTGTTGCAAAAAACTTAAGTTACCACGAGGGGGCGTAACGCTCTCTCGACGAGAAGAAAAAAATAAAACAGATTCAACAGTCATTTTAGGGGCGATGCCAAACAACTCTTGACCTTTGGCAAAAAAATAATATGACTGTCCATTTTCACAGAGACGCAGTGAAGAGAGATGCACACAATTCATTCACAAATATGCATTTTAAATTGTATTTCATTCATGAAAGGTATTTCAAGTTTAATTTCATTCAGGGAAATGCTTTTTAAATTAATTTCGTTCAGAAAAATGCATTTCAAGTTCTATTTCGTTCAGAAAAATGCATTTCAAGTTCTATTTCGTTCAGAAAAATGCAGTTCAAGTTGAATTTGAACTTTAAATGCATTTTTCTGAATGAAATTGAGTTTGAAATGCACTTTTCTGTATGAAATTGAGCTTGAAATGCACTTTTCTATATGAAATTGAGCTTGAAATGCACTTTTCTGTATGAAATCGAACTGGAAATGCTCTTTTCTGAAAGAATTTGAACTTGAAATGCACTTTTTCTGAATGAAATTCATCTTTAAATGAACTTTACTGAATTAAATTGAACTTGAAATGCACTTTACTGAATTAAATTGAACTTGAAATGCACTTTACTGAATGAAATTGAACTTGAAATGCACTTTACTGAATGAAATTGAACTTGAAATGCACTTTACTGAATGAAATTGAACTTGAAATGCACTTTACTGAATGAAATTGAACTTGAAATGCACTTTACTGAATGAAATTGAACTTGAAATGCACTTTACTGAATGAAATTGAACTTGAAATGCACTTTACTGAATGAAATTGAACTTGAAATGCACTTTACTGAATGAAATTGAACTTGAAA
>JAQGBX010006292.1:0-12640 GCA_034698745.1 Megaphyllum sjaelandicum
TTTTTTTATAAAAACTGCCAATCGAAGATTCTCTCATTTTTTAACTGTACTTAGACAAAACTCACAAAATCTGAAAATACGACAGCCTATATGGGTGTAAACACAGTGAATGCTTGTTTTCGACATGCTTCTTTCAGCTATACTTTCCTGCTTGTTTTCAGCTTTACTTAATGTTTTCACTTATCAATTGTGGATCATTTCTTTGCTAAGAATGGTCGACTGGAGCAAAATTACCACACATTACATAAACGTTACAAGAATGTTGCTTTAAAAAAGGGGTTTTCCCAGGTTTTTATCACATTCTTGTCAGTTCCTTATTAGACTTTTCTGTAAGGCTACCAGCAAAGTTAATCACAACATAAATGCACAAACTGTAAAAAAATAAACTTGAAGAATTATGGTAAGAGCCGATTGGGTGGCTATATTTCCAAATATTCTGTAACAGCTCTTACAACCAGTGGATATTTTGGATTTGTTCCATCCTTCCTCACTAAACATAACAGGCAAATAAGATGCTGGACGTTTCCTTCTCCGTACACTTCTAGTTCTTTGGCTTGGTCCGCCTTCCCAGATTAGATTTGTAGATGAAATCATCTTGTCTGAAAAAAATATGGATTCCTCCGATTGTCCGAGAAATTGCTGTAGAAAGTATTTATTTTTTTGATTAAGGTAATGGGATTTTTTTTATTTATAATTTTTTCACAAGGGCTTCATACTGCATATTTTAGAACCATGCGCACTGAGTTTTCAGGTATACGTTAACAAATTTTTCAGTTTTTGAAACCTAGTTTCTTTAAGTTTCCCTGGTGGTACATCAACTTCTGTCCTTTCTTGGTCGTTCCTAATCAATCCTGGTTACGAAATATGCTTTCATTTTAGTCCTACACAATAATTTAGATAAGAGAAGGTTTATATTGTTAATGGATACATAAAAAATACAATTTTCATAAACGTTTTGCTATATACATATTCCTTTTTATCTTGATAAATATGTTTAATTAACATGTTTGTTGTAATAATAAAGATGGGTCATGGTGTTTTTGTACAAAGTGACTCAGCTCATAAGATGGTTTAACATGTGGTGTATAAAGTAGAAAATTGTGGAATTTCTTTTGTAACGATATGAAATAGAAATTTGTAAATACAATTATGAAAATGGAATTAAACATGGTAAAATAAGATAAACATTAAAAGCATGGATGAATTTGAAATAAACACTAAAAATTAACACTTTGATTAAGAAATTAGGGAAAATTTTGGTCGATAATGCGGTCGTTCCCTCGATGGGATTGGTAATTGCCCAGTAAGAAATAAATTGACCATCTGAAACGATGGTCAGCTTAAATATTGATGAACTGGTGCAACTTGTTCGCAATTTTAACTGCTTTCCAAAGCCTTGTGTAATATTTTAAACGCATAATAATTGCAGTTTACGAGTCCAGCTTTTAATTAGCCTCGATAGGGTGTTTCGAGGCCCAATTCCTCATTGGTCAATGTTCTAAACCCGATCGTGACCCTCTCTAAAGACTGGCGCTTTTGTGACACTTATTTTTTGGGTAGTCGAGCGATGTTTATGATATTGTTTTAAGAGCATTAGCATAAATGAGTGCGCTTAATGCGGAGATATGAAGTGCCTTAATGAAGGTAATAAATTTGATTGTTTATGGCGAACCTCGTTTCGCCAGAAAATGCTGACAACGCACTGGGCAAACTATAAATATTTTCAGTTTGCTTGGGAAAACTCCATCGCACTTCTTCTTCCTCTTCCTAAATACACCAGCAATTGATTATTTTAATCTGGAGTTTGCTTAATGAGTGCATTTTGTTGCGCTAATTAATATGGTGTTGTTAAAGGGAAACTACACCTGTGGTTCATTCACTATATGAAAATTATGAGTACGTGTCGAATCTCATTATGAAAAACTCATTTTATACGAGTTTGTGAAAGTACTAACTCATTTCATGTAAACTCTTATATGGGTTTTGACGAATAATGTGAAATGCAACGTTTAAAACGAATTCAGAATTCGGATATTATTAAATTTTTTGCCTGCAAATAAACTTTAGTTCTCATCTTTGAGGACATTTTTTGTCAGACTTTTGATAATAAAATCACACTTGTATACGTCTCTTTAGATTCGTCTTAACGAGATTTCACTGTTTTGGACAAACATGAAATATTTGCAATACGTTGTGATTTATTTTTTTATTTTTTGTCGATGATTGAATGCCAGAAACGTACTGTAAATTTCATTTTTTTCTTTCTCGTGATCCAAATTAGTAGACGAATTTCTACAGTATACCTGAATTTTTGTTGAAGACTATCCTTGGCCCTTCTGAGCTGTAGACAATTCGTTGCATTCTCCGAAGTGTCCAACTCGGACATTATTTTCAGTTCTTGAAGCAATTCTGAGTAGTTTATACCAATGTCAGAATTGGAAGAACACATTCCCAAGAGTATCCGCTGACACATCCCCTGGCGTTGGTGGTTAGCCCTCGTGTGCAGAAATAGGCCAACGTTAAAAATCCACAAACCAACCAACCAACCAAGACTATCCTTGGCCCTCCTGAGCTGTAGACAATTTGTTGCATTCCTTGAAGTGTCCAACTCGGACATTATTTTCAGTTCTTGAAGCAATTCTGAGTGGTTAACACCAATGTCAGAATTGGATAACACCCCCTACCACATGGTATTTATTCACTGATAGTAGGGCACTGAGTTGAATTGAATTGGAAGAACACATTAGTGACATTATCAAGACTACCCTTGGCCCTCCTGAGCTGTAGACAATTCGTCACATACTCCATAGTGTCCAACTCGGACATTATTTTTAGTTCTTGAAGCAATTTTAAGTAGTTAACACCAATGTCTGAATTGGAAGAACACATTCCCAAGACTATCCTTGGCCCTTTTGAGCTGTAGACAATTCGTCGCATTGTCCGAAGTGTCCAACTCGGACATTACTTTCAGTTCAATTTGAATTTCTTACCCTGCAGTCAGTACGTAATACCATGTGGCAGGGGGGGATCATTATACAATTTGATTGACCCCGAATTCTCAATTTAATTAATTTCCCCGTATTTGGGATTTTCAACTAGGAGGGTGGGATGGGTTTAGGTTAGGAAGACGGTCATGGCCGATTTAATATAGGAACTATCTCAGCATCCGCCTGGAGGAATTGTGGGAAACCATAAAAGACCACAATGGAGGATAGCCGACCTGGGAATGGAACTTGGGTCTATACCGAATGCAAGACAAGGATGCTAACCTCAAAACCACCTTGCTTGGTTTTTTTTATAAGAAGTTTCTAAGATATTCCGGGGGATATATTGAAAAGGTAGGATTGTTTGCAAGATGGATCATTATCCCTTGAAGGATATGAAAATCAAAGTTGCGATCCGACTGCGTTCCATCGTTCTCGATTCCTAAAACAGAAGCGATTTCACGGAGAATTTGTCTTGAATTCATGATTGGTGAGGGAGCACTCCTGGTCCACCTACTATTTATTAGGAAGTATTTTTTGATTTCAATTTCAATTTCATGAAGCAGTTCTTGAAACATTTGTAAGTAGTCCATGCCAATGTCAGAATTGGAAGAACACATTCTAAAGACTATCCTTGGCCCTCCTGAGCTGTAGACAATTCATCGCATTTTCCGAAGTGTCCAACTCGGACGTTATACTTTCAGTTCTTGAAGCAATTGTAAGTAGTCCACTCCATGCAGTGTCAGAATTGGAAAAACACATTAACCGTTTCTACTGTATACTTACTGTATATCTGTATATTTTGTTATTCTTAATAAGGTTCCAAATGGTGAAATTCCCCTTTATCAGGATTTTTGCGCGTCTTATTTTGCAATTTTGTTTAAAACCAATATATATATATATTATTAAATATATTCATTTACGCTATAGATCCTTGAATTACCCAAGAAAGTATTTAAATGGTTTGTGAAGAATTACGAATATGAAAATAATTTAAAACAAATTTACGGATATAAAGCACTAGCTGGAAGGCCCGGCCTTGCCCGGGGAATCAAATTTACAATAAAAATGTATAGAAAAATGAATCAAATAGTGAACATAATTTTCGAAAAATTCAGGGAAGAATGACTCTATTTTGAAATAAATTTGGATAAATTTGAATTTTTTTTATAATAAAATGTCAAAGAATGCTGCAGCGTTAATCTTGCAAAAACTTTCTTATAAGCGGAGAAAGTGTCATGGTGAATATACGTTTACTTGTGTGATTGTTTCGTATTGCTGAGTCAGTCTTAGTGTTTAGCGACGCCTTATTCAGCCTATATAAGAATCGTACGAAGGTAACATATATCGCAGAAACACAAAAAAATTCATTGTTTTGACAGGTTGCTCCACCAAAAAACCCAATATTTTTGCGAAAAAGTATTGATTTGCCCCTCGCGAAAAATCAACAAGAGAGGCAGGCACAACGTCGTTTCTGGCAAACATAGTTTCTCGCATTTATAAGACTGTAAGTCTTTCCTAATCTTTGACATTTGATTGGCGTAAATCACAGCTTTTCCGTAAGTCTTTTTGAGGGTTTTTCTCTTGGCGAAGTGTTGCTTAAATTGGAAAAGTGTTTCTACCCCCTCTAACCCCCCAAACACTCGTGGCAACATTTTCATAGCTCTCACTCCCCATGTAAATCCATCGTCGAGATTACTTGCGCAGCTGCAAAGTGCCCAGATAAGCTTGTTTTCTTTTGGTAGGATAATTAAGAAATTGTAAATATTCAGATTTGCCAAGTGATAGAAACTAATTTCACTTCAGCAACTCGAATAAGCGAATGCGGAGAGGCTAATTAAACGCTTGAGAGGATAATTATTTAAATGCCTGTTATTGTAGCTTAGCTCTCGGAAGCCTCTTTGTATCCGCAAAATTAGCAGATTTGCTGATTTGATTATCAAAGTCTGCATGAAAAGCCAGACGGATGCTGCGACCCTTCTTATCTTCAGGTGTCTGCGCCATATTCGGTGGCTTGCTGGGACTCTCGATGCTGATAAATTTAACACCCAAAGAAAATTAACGATGAAGCTGATATAACTTTTTATGGGAATTAGTCTCCTTCTGTTAAATTTATGAAAAAGTAATTAAAAGATGCGCTACGCACGCTGATAACATGCTTCGTATGCTTTGTTCAAAGTGAAAACTGTTAGGAATGATGTAATTGGTTTACAAACTGAATTCTGGTATAATGGCTAAACACTCCATATTTGATTGATAATAAATTGGTCGATAAAGAACGCTTGACCATTGGTAAAATCTCGGCTCTTGAAACACCACTTTGCGAGATAAAATTAATGGCCGAAATGTACAACTTGAGCAGTGGTCAAGTACATGCAACTCTGCTCTTTACACCTACTGTACAGTAAACCACCACTTAATTTCTTCGAGAAAAATCTGCCTAAAACTGACCACTTGACCAGTGGTCAACCGGATCATCTTTCTACACCTGAGCTTTACTCTCAAAAGGGACGAAAACTAACCATGGTCAAATCAAACCTGAAACACCAGACATGTTCCTTAATATGTGTAAAACAAGAAATTAGAGTAAAATTTTTTTTTTGATGAACCTATAATAATGCATGCAATAGAGGGTTAATGATAATAGATTGGCCGACAGCAAACACTTGACCAGTGGTCAATTTACAGTTTACCTTGTCCAGATGTGTCTAAAAATTCGTTAAGACGTATACAGGGTGATTCAGGAAGAACGAAGCAGCAGTGCAATGCGAAAAAGCTCGAACTGGCCTATTCGGGGCAGGGCTAATTCACAGATTAAGCATTGAAACTAAGTGAATAACGGATGGAGAAACACTGATAAGTGATATACCTTGAGCCCATACGATGTGCTTTACATCAATGTAATTAGAAATGTTGCTACCTTGGTACACATATGTCATCAGTACATTCAGTTACCTTATCAAAATGGCCAAAATCCACTAAGTTACTTTGGGAAGAGTGTGTATTTCACCCAGTTTTAATGCTTAATCTGTGAATTGGCCCTGCCCCCGAATAATCTGGTACGCGCGTTCTTGCATTACACCGCTGCTGTGCAGGATAGCAAACTTGATGGAAACTAAAATGTTTTTTTTGGAAAGGGAAAATTGATAATTGCATGTCGAAAATGCACCCATTGAACTAATTTTACGATGCCTTACAACTTTCTAATTGATCGGTTTGCTCTAACTATTACCTTAGTTGCATTGTACACAGGCATCCTGTTTAATGTTTGTGGCTGCCGGTTCGTTCTTACTGAATCACCCTGTATATCTCGAGGAAGGTCGACATTATTATTATCATTATTATTATCAATATCATTATTATTATTATCAATACAGGCAAAGCCAGGGGCTTGAATCCCGAAAAATGTTCATCAAGCCTGTTCTTGAAGGCATAAACGCTGAGACTGCCATCCAACAAGAAACCTGGCTCCCTGGTATGCCCATTTAAGGACCTCTCAAATAAATCACTGGCTGGCATTCGAAGTTTTTCATTTAGTATCTTGAAAGCAATGATAAGCGCATTAAAAATAACTCGTTTCCTCTACCCATTTCACATTTATTTCCATTAGTTTAGAGTACCAAATTGCGCATGTCAATGTGTATCAAAATGTTACTTTCATCATATTATTTTATTAATGCAATTGCAAGTGCATTGTTCAACGTGAAGTCCAACTCCAGTTCAACGGAAAGTTCTTCCTCGGTAGCAACGGCCCTTTTTTGATCTTTTCCTGGTCCGTGTCTGACATCCTTTTATTGCTAGGAGGTTTAGCAGACGAAATGGATGATGTTGTCAGTATCGTCGCCCCTAGGCTTATAGCAAATTTCTGAAGAAAATCGAAGCTAGGCGAATTTAGAAGATCGGGTTTGCTTTTGCATTTCAAAATTACACCTTCACAACTGACAAGTTTCTCCATCGTTATCGTCTCGGCCATTTTTACTGTTATTACAAATCCAATATTAAGAACAAACTGTCTTCACCACCACAGGATTCTGACTAGTTTCTCCAGATGAAACTCCCACATTCCTCTGCCATAAATCCTGCAATGTCTTGGCACTAACCCGTTGCTCCCTCTCAGTCAATCCTGCTCCTGTTGACAACTAATGATCTAGGATATTAAAAGCTTCCCATACCTCCATATAAAATTGTGAATGTTGCCCTGCAAACTTGAGGGGCCACTACTCTTCCGGTTTCTTTATTACTGGAGTTAGTCCTGCTACCTTTCACGTTTGCTGAGCCATTCCCGCAATATTCGCTGAATACGCTTGACCTTTTGTCACATTTAGGCTCAGCAATCTTTTTTAACACCCTAATTAACAGCAGTAATTGTTAGAATCTCTTTGGTAATCTCTTGATCAATTATTCAATTTTATTCACATAGTTATACAACCATGTACATTATATTATTTTTAGTTAATTTTTCACAAGTTATATTTCATCATTTTATTAACACAGTTGCATTTGTAACAAATACAGCGTATGGGTCCACCTAAATAAAATAGCATGTCCAGAGTGATGAAGCACAGCCTTATTTTTGCAATTAGCATGAGTAATCCTGCTTCGCATATATCCCAAAAGCGCTGATTATTTGAAATGGCACCAAAGAGAGGTTTTCTCCGAAATGTCAAAATGCTTTTGTTTCTGTAGAAGCATGTCCGTGCCAACCATCGCGTTCAATTATGCGCGGCATTAATGCAATTTACATGACTAACACTTAGTAGAAATAACACATATCCCCTATCTCGCAGTTTTGCTAATTCTTCTCGACAACTGTGTAATAAGCATGGCCGTGCATACCGAATGTGGGTGCAGCGATGCGAATCTAATTAGATCATGAGATACCAATCTCGTCCTCCTCTGAGGAACAAACTCATGATGAATTCAGAAATGTTTTGTTTTCGTTTGGTTATGCCAATTGTTGCCACCAATGTTGAGGCTTATACTTGTATACATGTAGGTGTATAGGGCTACTCAAATCTGTCCACTAATTTTAGAAGAAGTATATGGTTGACCTCTTGATCATTAATCACACTGTTGATGTTGATGTTCTTGTTCCTTTTGAACGCCGTTTTTTTGTTCTTTTTGCAATCAAATTTGATATTATAAGAAAACTCAATGATGGTATAATGACTTATTCAACGCCATCAAGTCAATTGCTCTACCATCAAACCGAACAAGTGTGAGAAACTTTTATTTTACGGCAGTGTATGTCGTATTTTTAAACAGTCAATTAGATTGATTAATCAGATAAATTAGATTAATCAGATAAATCAGATTAATTAGATAGATTAATCAAATAAATTGATTAAAAACGACTATTTATCCAAATTCTGCATCTCTCTAGTACATGTAGCGTGTGAGCTACCTCTTCGGACTATGTGGAGCCAGGGAATTTGTGTTATTATAAATTTAATTTTAAAAACCTTCTGGCATGTATTCCTACTTGATGCGTTTTGCTACATGAAAGATAATTTTAGCTGAATTTTCAGTTATAAAACGCTGTTTTTCAGTATTTTTTTTTAAATTTAAAATACATGTTTATAAATAAGAAAATTGTGTACGTGTAATGTGTGGTTGCTAGCCTGGTTCCAGGACCACGGTTAAGAAGCATGCCTGGTTCTGGGCCCACGGTTCAAAAGCATGCCTGGTTCCGGGGCCACGGTTCAATAGCCCATCAATGTGCATCAGAATGTGTTTTTTGAAAAAAATGCATTTAAGCAAAAGAATATTCATTTTTAGTGCATGTTAGATAACACATGCTACACAATAATTCATTCTTGGAGCGCATGTTGTGTCCCAATCGCTGGATTTTGGTATACCGTGTATTACAGTGTAACTAGACTTGATCAAAAATAATTTAAAATGTTGCTTTAATATTTTCTTTGATTTGTCAAACATAAAACCGCATCATTGTCATGAATAGCAAAAACTTGTTTATTGTCCGATGGCATGTAGGAGAATTTCAATCATTCAGTTCGATCTCCTTGAATCTTCTTCGGCACGGTTTTCTCCACAGTGCCTGAAACACGAATTAGTGACGGTGGTTGCTTCCGGTCGTTGGTTGTTTGGACAACATCCTGGCTGATTAGCCTATCGACTGCCACGGCTGGTCATTGTAAGGATGATTACTTTTGCCATTTTGAGAGACCAAGGTGTCCGAACGACCTGCCTACGTCATTAGTCCTCGTAATTCTCACCAGTCGAGGGTCTTGCACCCATGCAGCCATCCATCCGGATGAGCAAGCATCATGAGATGTCATGAAGCAGAAAACGCCCAGAGGTTAAATGCGGAGAATGGCCAACAGTGCTGATGGAAATGCATCAGGGGCAACGCGACTCTTGACGAATTTCAAGCGTTCGTTAAAAGCTCACAATTGAATTTTCTGCATGAAAAAATCTTTACCTTACGAGTTCGTGTTATTGCCAGTGTTTTTCACTTCCTCCGTGTCTGGATTAATTCATTTAGAGGGTGAATCTGCAACGAGGAGTGTCCGGAATGAGTACTTCCGGTGACACAAGTTGATGCTCCTGTACCCACAATCTTTACGGATGATCAACTTCTGCTCTCTTGTTTCTTAGCCTACGTGCTAATCAAATACATTGTGACAAGCATTTTAAAAATAATAGGAACTCTTTAAATTTATGTCTATATAGGCATGATGAAATGTTTTTTTAAGAGAAACAATTTTTTTTCTAAAATGCACTGCATATGTTTGAAATGCAATTATTTTCAATCTTAAGTATTTATTAATGTTAGAATTGGTTTTCTATAAGTAATAATAAACAACTAACATCCTCTGTAAATCACATAACTAAAAGAGTTAACATGTTTTAATTAACTTCAAAATGTTTTATACACATTTATGACTTGTTTATTAATATGAAAAACTAATTTCAATGAATAATTGGTGTTGAATCATCGCGCTAGCTGGTGAGAAATGTTCAGAAAGATCCATGCTTTAGTTTTCTTGCAATTTTATCTGGAAACTGTTGAAAATGCACTTTGAAATCCCTCTTTTGAATTCAACATAAAGCGTCTAACCATGCAGATAGCACTCCTAACGCAACCATTCCGTTGAACAATCATACCTTATATAAAATATAAAAAAAGTACTTACTCGGAAATGTTACGTTTCGTTTTTGTTCCATTTAAAATAATTGCATATTAAATAAATAACAACCCGAATTCAGACGTGGATATCAAATTGCTTCTCCTTCAACAACTAGATTTTAGTTTCGGTGAAATATTCTCGCGTATATTTTTAGCATAAATGCACAGTATTGATTTTCGTAAAATGCATGTCTTGGAGCCTCTTTAGTGGATGTAAATACAGTCATGATTCTACTTGTGTATGTAATGCGTTGCAGAAACCATGCCTGTAACTAGAATGTCTGTAAGTTGATGATTCCACATATAAAAAAGCACTAGTTTTTTCAAATGCATTGTACATGTACTGTTAAGCAAAATATATAAAAACTGAATGCACAGTATATACATTTAGATTCAGGTAAATGTGTTTCTAAACAGATGTACATAATAATGGGTAAATTAAGTGATTACCTTGGTAAATAATTCAACAATTCATTGAAAGACATTCAGTGTTGCAACATCAATATATTTTAAATACATTTTAAATCTATACATACATTGATCCATGTGTGTATTTTTATTAGAACGATGCATTTATTAAATACATTTTTCGTTGTTAAAAGGAATTTCTAAAATTTATTTCAACAATTTGGCTTTATTAAAATGCATGTACAAAACGTATATTACCATTATTAATTTTGCATTGTTAAAACGCAATTTTTCCAACTCTTTTCAATCATTCATTTTGCTTTAGCAAAATGCATTTTTAACAATGTATTTTCATTATTTTCATAACAAGACATATATGATTCGAAACGTGTTTCAATATTACAATCTTTACGTATTTGTAAATGCTTTTCTTTGCGTTGTGGTTCTTCATCACATCCATTTCCAATTCTGGTAAAGGACTTCATAAAAAGCCATTGTTCTTTGTTCAAATGTACGTAAGTACGGATATCTTTGTATATCAGTGAATACTGGTGTTTCACCTTTAACTAATACTGTTGTACATGTAAGTCGGATTTGCCCGCCGTTGATGTAGCAGGTATAGTTTTTGCATATTGTTTCGACAAGTATAGCAAGGGCTTTCTTCAAGCTTTAGCCCTGGCCGTATGTTTGTTGTTAGATGTACGTTGCCAGAGAGGATTTGAGGGGTTGAATTGACGTTGCTTGTCAATATGCAAACCTATTGCGTTATATTGCTCACGGTGCATGGAGAGATCAGATAAACCTGCGTAGAAATTTTTCAGCTTGTCTTTCAAAGGAAAATGTGATTTCACCTTCTTTTTATCGTTTTTTTCTCTCTCTCTCCTCGTCTTTCCTACATGAATATTTTATTCGTATTCATTGAATTCCTTTATGTTACCGAAATCAGCTATACTCCGTACAGAGCCCTGACTTCGGGGAAATGGAGATCTAAACTCGGTTTTTACTAGGATGGAAATATACGAAGCTGCAGGTTTTCTTTTTCTTAAATCTACTTATTCTTGCATACAGATTGCCATCCATATTGAACAGTTGGGGAATTTTGTTCTGACCAGAACAACCGTTTTGGTCGCGTCCAATTTTGCTTTTTTAAGGAGATGCTCCATAATAGTGGATGCTTAGTGGATGCTTTTTTTTTTGCAATAACGTTTGGCATTAGTCTTCCATTAACAACAGTTAAAGCAATTGGTTTTTGAATATGGAGTTTCAGGATATCGTTTATCGTAAAAACGTTAACCTTACTGTCTTGAGTTTCCCGTCGCAGTTATGTAGTTACAGTGGAACCTCCTATGTTGACCATTATTTCACCATCGTATCTTTTGTATCCTCGGCCAAAATTTCCATCATGCCAACTTCATTCAAATACTGGAAAATGATTTCTTTCGTAATCTTTCTCATTCGAAGGAATTTTTCTGCCGTTGACGTCCTATATTTAAAATAGCCTCAATGCATTCTGAAATAAAAAGTTTCAGCAATTAAAATAAAGATTACTGAATAAGAAAACACAATTTAATTTAACCTTTTATGCTTTTGAAATGAATCATGGGTTTTGTAGTGGTTTTTGAGATTCTTTTTACTATTGAATGTGACAATTTTCATAAAATGTGTTTAATGCCCAATTCTTCCGTTCTTGTTAAAGGCATGTAGTGCCGGATTTACCCATAAGCAGCATAAGCTGCAGCTTAAGGGCCTCAGCCATTAAGGGGCCTCGGCAAATGACGATGCCCAAGATGTTCAAACCCCCCCCCTTCCCATTGAGTTTCTTTTTACACCAGACAGAAATGATTTTTTTTTCTTGAATAGCTGAAAAATATCAAAAATTTCGCTGTTGGTGATATTCGAAAAAAAATTAAAACGAGGTGCTTTTTTTGACTGAAAGGTGGTGAATCAAAGCTACCCTGGTCGAAGGATTAGTAGAGAACAGTACAAAATTATACTGATATTATACTGATCTTACTGATGTCAGTACAGTTCTTACTGATGTCAGTACAGCTCTTACTGATGTCAGTACAGCTCTTACTGATGTCAGTACAGCTCTTAC
>JAQGBX010006293.1:0-12639 GCA_034698745.1 Megaphyllum sjaelandicum
GTAGGTCATTTATGAATAAAAGAAAGAGTAAGGGCCCAAGGACGCTGCCCTGAGGGACACCAGAGGTAACGTCGACCTAATACATTATTTTAAGAAAATACTAGTGAAAGGCATTAGTCAAGGGGTTTCAGCTGGTCGTCATTGAGCCTCCTAAATTGGCAGTGGACAACAAACGCCACCTTAGATCTCTTCAACACCCACCAGGGGGGTGGGGGAACCGCTCACTTTGGTCAGCTTTCACCACAAATAGCTTTCTCTGACAGATAGTGGGCAGCAGACGACAAAATGTATTTGTATGTAATAAAGTTAATTCATTTACGGTGTAATCAACTAATTTACCGACTTATCAATAAATAGTGTGAAATCATTTAAAGTCTGTTATTAATTTAAAATTCACTAAAATGTTGCTGCACCATAACAAATTGTAGCCTAGGTTCTTTTAAAAAAAATGAAAATAGTTATGGTGTTGAGAAAATTTGAAAGTTTGCAAATGACCCCTGAGCTTTTATGTTCTCTGACTATAGCCCACCTACACAAAATTGCTCTCAGTTTCCATTTTACTTGGGAAACTGTTTTTCTTTGGCATTTTTCTTTTATCGAGTTGACGCCCGAGTTGATCATACATCCCTCTTTCCCCTGTCAATATTGTATCCTTGACTCAACCTATCCCCGATTTGAGGACATCCTTTTTTAATGGCCCCCAAAGTAGTCATGAAATGGAATAATTGATGTTTATTTTTGTAAAGGTTTCGGCACAACGTGATATTTAAGAGTTCAAATGGTCCATAGCACCGTTTTCTGGAGATCCGGTTTTCCTGCCGTGCATTCGTACAATGCGAGGAAGCCTTTCATCGCCATGCTACTGCAGTTTTCAAAATAAGTGCACAAAATATAACGAGCATAATGATCCAAGAATTGCGACCAAACCTTGCAATTTCATTCGGCTTATTATGCTCAAACAATTTTACGTTATTACGTCATTAACAAATATGTGTGACGTCTTTCTCGTATTGTACTTATGCAGGACAGGAAGGCATGCAATTGAAGCTGTGGCATTCTCATCGTAGCGCCCCTTAGTTGCGCGTGCGCTGCACCGCAATACTTCGCTGCGTCACCCTTTTGCCCAGCTGACGGCTAGAACTTTTCCCGATCGTCTCGTTCTTCTAGGCTCGGAGCGTGTTTCACCTTTGTCTAACATGTGGTGTTTACGAAGTCGAAGTTTACTTTTCTGTATTTGTTTGGAGACCTTCAATCAATGTTTCGTAAATTCTATAACGGCGTACTATTAAAATAAGTCTTAAACCTGATTTAAACCTGATTTAACTGAAGTACCTAAAAAGCGTTTAGCGATTAGTTTTGAGAAAAACCCACCATTACGTGGATTAACATATCATCGCCTAAATAGAAAGATTTTAGAAATCGTTTGAAATACTTTAAATGCTACGGTATTTGTCAAACGTGTTCAATATTTTGCATGACAGTTGGATAGTTTTAGCAAATCGAAAGCCCACTTCAACACCTTATAACCCACTATCTTGGGAGTCCAGCTCGGCATCAACTCGAATCGTCCATCCTCAATGGAATTGTTTGGAATAAGTTGTTTTTTATTGAACCATCTTATTTCAAGACAACTGTTTGTACCATTGTGTAATAATTGAAACTCTTTAGGAATCGCGTTTCATTTCCATTTTCATTTCATATAGAAATTAGGATATGCACAAACTTGCCCAAAATTAGACTCCCTATGCATGAGGAGGTCCTTTTTGAATGGCCCCTAACGGCCTGTTTAACAGGTCTATGATAAGCTTACACTGCTTACGTTTTGAGGTGTCACTCCATGCATGTGCTTAAGCACGGTCTTGTGATGATAAGGTTACCTTATCAATGATAAACGATTCGCAAAAGGTCTCTTAATTTCATTTGGAGCTTGCACACCTTTCATTTAATGGCCTTAATTTATCTGTTCCGGTAAGCGATTACAAATCACTACCCAACCTGTGATGGCCACTTTAATGACCAGGTAAATTTGTGTATCGTGCATTATCTACACATGCAAAGTTCATCAGAAAATTTTCCAATTGAGTGCTTTGAGAACCTTCATCCTGCTTTTAAAATTCCTAAACATTAGTTTACTCCTTTCCAAAGGTGGCGTCTAGTTTGAATCAATAACGATGCGTGTGCATCACATATGCATAACAAATAAATGTATAAAGCCTATCTGTAACAACACAAGTCAGATAAACCAGAACAGGGGTCGCTAAGCACTTGAAAATGGGCCTGCCATGCAAAACATATCAGCATTTAAATCAGATACCGTTTATTTGATAGGGCATGAGACAGCCTATTATTATACAGTCCATGCAGCCGTTTTCGATTTATTTGTAATTATGCACAGAGTTTCTTTTGGGGTGGAACAGATCAGAGGAAACAATACCGGCAAATATACCACGTGTTTAAGTAAATTGTAAAAGTTATTAGAATGCAAGGTAAATATTATCAAGATGCCTTTTAAATTATGCAGGAATTAAGCAGGCCCCCGGTCCTACTGTGGTGGGACCTATCATGTGTGCTCTATCCAATGATGTTGTTACATTTGACCTACAACAATTGTTTGCTCAAACATTTTTACTGTAACATCTAGGACAAAATGTCAAATTAAGAAACGGAAGAGAATGGTATGTTTGCATGAAGTCAACCGCTTTTTATCGTTATTGGCAATTATTTCATGTTGTTATAATGTTGTTAAAAGCACAGCCATATTAAAACCACAATCAAATATGGCACATTATCCTGTTAATTATATGGTGGACTAGTGGTAAAACCCAGTCTTGCTCGGGTAAAAATTGTGTTATGATATTCTAACCCCTTTAATGCGATTAAGAGTCAGATTTAGCTGTCCTTTTATTGGCTCCAAAAGATGGCGCTATATGACCTGGATACATCCCGGATGGGGGACGGGAAACCTGTTTGACGGTTTTATGGTCCGAGGCAAATTAGAGAAGATTTATGGCCTTGTTATTCCCCACAGAGTTTGCGCTCCTGGGGGGTGTGTCACGAGCGGCAAATCGTACGGACTTGCCAAACCCAAGCAAGCAAACAAACGCCAATAGGATTGGCCAGCCTCAAAAACGAAATGGCGTCGTTTTCTATTTTCAATATAAATTAATATGAAGGTCCATACCGGTCCACGATGAGGCAAATCATTCAGTGCATTCAAGAAACAGGTTATTTTTCTCAATTTTCCCATTCGGACGACCTCGCACAGCGACCAAAAAAAACTTGAGCACAACAGTACTTGCTGCAGTTGCTGCCAACCCCCATTCAAGCAGTAGGCCTGTTGCTGATTATGCTGTGACAAACCACTCTTCGGTGTCGCATGTGCTACATGCACATCACTTTTATACTTTCTGTAAGACAGGACACGAAAGTTGCAAGGGGACACACACTTTATTTTCACGTGAAGGGCGCGTGTGGCTTACAAGGGCGGAACGCGCTCTTCCGTCGGCCGGGTGTCCCTGGTCACCATATAGCTTCTTCCTGGTTTGCCTGGATCTCCCAGGCACTGGAACATCGAAGCGGTCTGGTGGGTCTCCGCTTTGCGGCAAAAAGTCTCTGGTGGCAGTCACTGCGCCTGACTTCTTCCCCACCGGGCGGGCTGCTGCTGGATGGCACACTGCGAATTTCCTTCTACTTGGAAATCCTATCCGGAAGGCTTGCTTACCTTCCGGGAAACACTTGTACAGCAAACGTTCACTCACCATGAAGCACTTGCTCCTAAAGTCATGGAACTGGTGAGAAAGTCATTTGTTGTCTTTGGGTGACGCCCACTATGGTCCTTAGCTTGAAGTTCCATGCTGGCTGGTCCCCAGTAGCTTGCAGGTCCGTCCTATCAGCAGTCTTGGTCAGCAAGGTTTCAGGTCTGCCCTCTCTGATGGCTGGCTGGCTTCTGACCACTTTCCTTGTTCTTTCTCCTTCACTTGCAGCGCCCCCTGACATTCCATTCGGTCTTGGCAGTGACCTTTGGATAGCCTAGGGTCAGGCTCGGTGCGTAGCTTGCTTGGGAATGCAGCTGACCTCGGGCTAAAGGTCATAACGCTGTCCGAGCGCCGAAATCCCTGTTGGCGGGCTCCCAAGGAATACGCGCATGCATTGCAGCGAAGCACGGCGGCTGCCCCTGACAATGCGTGGGTGCGCGGGAGAATGTGGGCGGCGGGATCCGTCTTACACTTTCCATGCACACTGTCATCAAGAGCTTTTACAACACGACTATGCGACCTAAATTCACGTGATTCACGTAAATTCACGTAAACTCAAGTGATGTTGTTGTGAATACCCAAAACAGCCACTACTGGGCAGATAGGAACCCACGGAAGTTAAAACAAGTTTCTCATCAGACAAACTGGTGTATGGATGTGTGGACCACATTTTTATAATGGAAGGTTAACCGCAGAAAGATATTAAACTGAGATCTTTAATAGGGTGGTTGCCAATTTTATTGATGATTTGCCATTGGAACTGCTCGTAATGTGTGATTTCAACATGGCGCTTTACCCTATTATGTGTCAGCTACACATCAGTTGTTAATGGAATGTTTCCGAATCACTGGATTGGTAGACTTGAAGCAGTACCTTGGCCACCGCATTCCACTAATCTTTCACCAAATGATTTTTATCTTTGGGGATGTATCAAAGAGGTGGTTTACGTATCGCCTAGAGCAATACCAAATAAGCGGCAAGAGCAAATTTGAAATGCCTGTGCGAGGATCTCTGAAGTGACCCTCAGAAATGTGTAATAATCACTCAAATATAGTGCACACATATGTATTGGTGAAGAAGAAAAACATCTACGTTAAATATTTTAAATATTTTTGGCTTTTTTTTCCTGTTTTGTGATGCATGCCATTTCGGGACAGTTACAATACTGTAGCTCCCTTTCATTGTAAAAGTACTATTAAGTAATGTGTAAATTTTCATCTCGATCTTTCAGAAGTAAAATTATGTTAGAGATCATATTATGGCACTTGAAATACAAAATATGGGGCTTATTTTAGCCAAATAAGCTACCACTCGGGACGCTTCACTGCAGTGCACCGCCGTGCTACAGCGCAGCACCCATTAGGTGTTTGCCCCTGTTTTTAACAACATTTTAACAACATGAAATTATTGCCAATAAAGATAAAACCAGTGACTTCATGCAAACATACCTTTCTTTTCCTTTTCCTAGTTGGACATTTTGTCCTACGTGCTACGGTAAAATCGTTTGAGCACACGTTTCCATGAAACAATTGCCATAGGTCAAATGAAACAAAATCATTGGATGTAGCACACATGACTTCCTATTTAACCGCACAAACAAAGTTTGCGTAACTATAACAGGAAAAAAATGGGGTGGCTCTCCATTCTGTTCAACCCTGTACACATTATGCCCAGAAAACACTGCGTGACACTTCTGAGAAAAAAACTTGGGAATATGCGATTTATAAGTACATGTAGATGAACACAGCGTAGATTATACAAAACGAAATTATTCAAATATTAGGGCGTTTAGCAAGGCTCACGTTCAGGACAATGTAAAGTACCAACAATAACTTTCTCTTTTATACTTTAGAAACGGATAATTTTGTGAGACTTTGAAAAAAAAATGTCCAATAGAAATTGGAGCGGCAAATTTCCCAAGACACGATTGGAGGGATATTTGCCTGAAAATTTTATCCAATGGTTTTCTTATATTTTACTTTTGCTTATTTTTATTATTCTCAGCTGGGGTAGGGTTCGCCATCTCCCCAAAAACCACTCTGTTTTACGAAGGTCGTAAAACAGAGGGATTAAAAGGATTAGCGGAACCCTAGTCACCCTTTTCGCATCTTCACAGTAAGTGAACGCCAAACTTAATTTGGTTCAATTAGGTTGGGGTCAGCCCAACCAATTAGGTTAAGCCGAAACATCTGCATCGTGAATAAAATTTGGGCTATCTTCCGAAAATTGATTACTATATGAAAATAAACAGTATAAAAGTGCGCCAAAAATTGCACGAAACCCCATAAAAGCTTATTATTTTAGTGGTGTTCTAAATGCTGATCGAAACGAAACGTGACATCATTATTTTGATAGGGGGGGGGGGGAGAAGTTGCGGGAAATTTGTGACAAGTTGTGAATTAGGGGGTGGGGAAGAGAGGTTTAAAAAATTGCGTGACATCATTTCTGGTTGGCCATAAGTTTGTAGACGTCCTATGAAATGGAAATGAAAATAGTTTCAATGTTAAAAAGTTATTTCAGTTATGTATTAAAATAAATTAGTTCAATATATATGGTTCTGTACAATGCATCTGCGAATTATTCTTTCAAATTTGTTCTTGCTTATCTATCTATATTTCTTTTTATAAAGCAAAACACTATTTAAAATTTTCAGGTACACGCTTTCTTTTAAACATTCGCTATGCATGAAGGTCAATAAAGGACGTTTTTTTGGATACTTAAATTTCTTACTAATTGTAATTTGTCACATGACCACGCTTATGCGCATGCACAGGGTTACGGTGATTCGGCGAAAGTACGGTATTTGACGTCCGATACTTTTGAAAAAGATCGTGACCATGGACGGTAAACAGCTCCAACTCCAAACGCTATTTCGACGCCACATTCGCACATGCGCACAAGCGCGATCAAATAAAAAAAGGTCATCGTTTTTCTTGACAACGACAGCAACTTTTAGCGGACACAAATCCAGGGAGTCCTAATTGAAAGTACAGAGTAAGATTGATCAGATATTTTGCTTTCTGCTGATCAATCGACTCTGTAAATTCTTTAGTAAGCATCAGGAATTAATTATCTTCAGTTACAACAAAGGTTCTTGCAGAATTTACAACTATTTGTATTTAAACAATCCTTGTAAAATTTGGTCAGTGAAAAATCAGCTTCACTGGCCTCGCTTCGCGTGGAGCAAAATTCCATTGCCTACCATGGGTGGATGTTCCATTTTTGGTGAAGCCGACCTGACTCCCGAGATGGTGGGTGATATCATGGAAAACTGGCCTTACGATAAGCTAAAACTTGCAAAATGACATGACGATATTTAGAACGGTAAAGAGTTACCGTAGCTTTTACGGTACTTTTTTACCATACAGCTAATGTTCCCTATTGTTCTTTTCACAAATTTCACGGTAAGGGATTTTAAAATTACCCATTTTAATTTTTTTTATTGATTTTGTGCTTTCCCAACATTAAATCAAAAACTTTTACTATGCCATTTTAGCAAAATAATCGATTTTTTATTCGAAATCAATTACCCATATCTACATGTACATGTATAATTGACCGTGACCACCACAATCTGCCTAAAACTGGAAAAGCGATGTTCGATATTTTTATCATTTTTAACTACAGGGTGTTGCAAAAAGATCTGAAACATTGTGTTTCGTTCGCAATCTGATCTTATAAAAAATTGATAAATATCAAACAAAGTTTGTAAAGGTCACACAATAATGCTAGAAAAACTATAGTCTTAAGCCGGCCATACACGAGGAAAGTTGTATCTGGAAACTTGGCAATTTTAGGTGCATGTGTCCAAAAAGTCAAGCAGATATTTTAGAGGATTTTACTAATGCTTTTAAAAACTAAAATTTCAAACTGAAAATACTTAACTTCATTTATGTCTTTATAATTGACAAATTAAACAATTTCATTTCTCGTAATTCACATCGCGCGACTTCATAAATTATTAAAAGTTTTCCAAATATATAAACGCATCGATGTAAAGATTCTGTTTTGTGGACAACTCATTTTCGGACATCTTGTTTTTTTTGGCAATGATTCTACTTGGCACATAAAGTACATATATATAAAAATAGGTGGGAATGCTGTTTTGTGGTGGTAAATTCACATACGTAAAAATTCGTGAAAAAGCTGTATTGTGGTAAAATCATTTTCTTACAGTACATACAGTACATTGTATATATGTAAAAAATACTTAAAAAAGCTGTTTTGTGGTAAATTCATGTGTAAAAATACATACAGTACATTAATAAAGCTGTATTGTGTTACATCCATTTTCGGACACCTAATTTTATTATTTTTGGCCACCACTTCACTCTGCACATACAGTAGGCTACATATACACATACATATATGTAAAAAAATACGTAAAAAGGCTGTTTTGTAATTTTTGTGGCACCTCGTTTTATTTTTGACGACTCCATTTGGCACATAACCACATAAACAGTATGTATATGCAAAAAAATACGTAAAAAAGTTGTTTTTTGGCTAATTCATTTTCGGACACCTCGTTTTATAATTTTTGGCAGCGATTCGATCCACTCAGCAATACATTACATTTGTATTCTTTTTTATTATTTTGTGAGGTCTCGGGAGGCCCTACCAGATAACGAGGACCGCCCAGACCTTAAAAGAAGCGAGTTCGACACAATTAAGAGTTCAAAACCCAAAGGGTTTATTCAAGGGAACAAACATTGGGGTGGAACTTATGAGGATACAAACGGATCCGAACGCAATGGCGCAACGCAGCGGCAAACGAACCAAACAGGCAGAACAAGAGGCGGCCTAACCGACCGCCTAAACAAGCGAACACGTCGCGGCAAAAGCCATAAAGGGGGAGCCCAAGACACAACCCGGGGCACGGGTGAGCACACACCATAGACGTCCTCATGGGACCTTACGCTTAGACTTCCAGGGAGAGAGAGCGCCCCCGCTCCTCTCACGTTGCTTTTTATAGCACCTTAGCCAACCTTGGCCAGGTGCCCACATTCCCACCTGGAATGTGGTCTTACATTCTTCTTACGTAATATGCAAATTTCATTTGGGATGCGCTTCTTTCTCCTACATGGCTCCAGGGCATCCTCACAATTTCAATTCAAGGATGACTTGCTTATAGAGTAATAAAGAACATGAATCAACCTGATTTTGTTCATTGCTAATCGGAAGAAGATCTGAAAAACGCAATTTTTTGTAAGATTTATTTTCAAAATAAACCTTTGTCAAAAAGAGGGTTTTCATGGCCGAGAATCTGTTAGACGTTCATGTCGTGAGGTATCTCAATTTTATTTCAGAAGGTTATTCAAAGATATTAGATAAAACTATAATGCGTGAAAATTATTCTCTGGGAAGGGAGGGGGATGACCTGGTTCACAGGCTAACAAAGTTTAAAACAGAGAAATAATTTCCAAAATTCAAGGTCCGAGTACAATTTGGCCGTAAATTTTTTTTGTGGGAAGTTGAACATGAATTTTCTGGGAGAACCCTGCCATTTGGGTCAGTTATGAAGTTGGCTCATTTTTGCATTTGAATCAAATGCCTTAACAATTATCTTTCCGAAAAACTGGACAACTGGAGAAGTTTTAAATGTCTGCCCCTGCGTTCATAAAAACTTCTTGTGCCCACACTGACCAAAGAATGACTGCCATTCCTGCGAACAAAATTTTCACATTAATATATATTTTATATATATATATATATATATTTATTTTCTGTTTATAGGCCAAAACTAAAAATGTAAGTTTTTAAACTTTTTTGACATAGAGCAGATTATCCCCCTCTCCTCAAATTTTCAAATTTGCTGAATACTTTTCTTTCAAAGTGAACACACCTAAAACTATTAAATCAATTTCTGGACTTCCTGCTCCTACAAATTTCTGAAAATTCTAAAATGTAATAGCTCCTCACACGGAAACTTTGCAGTTTGAAATTTTTGCTAAATGAAATTTGGATTGAATATACAGTATGTTTAACCAAATTGCAAAATTTTCTACATTTCCATTTGAGAAAACTTCCCTTCCTCATTATTTTCGAAATACCAGAAATTTAAATTGTTGAACTTCTCAGGGAAAAAGGAGTGCCGTTTTCTTCCTCTAAAATTATTTATCATCTGGGCTTTGGGCAGCTGTTTTCAATTCATCAAAATGCACGGCCAAATTTTTCGATTAAATTATTGCAACATTAAGATTTCAGAGAAACTAACAAAATAGATTTAAAGGCTTTCTTGGAACGTTACATGTGCCTTCTCACATGTAACATGTTACATTGATCTAGGGCAAAAACAACTACATGTGAAATTGGAATTGATTTCAAAGATTCCAAAGGATCTTTGGCGACCAATGTATTTTAATGCCCTCCTTTCCCCTCGGGCCCTCCCCATTGATATATGCCATTGATATTGTTAAATTAAGGGGCGCTTATTTTTTGGCCAGAAAAATATTTAATTTAAACTTTTAAATTAAGAGTTATTCTGGCCTAAAAAAATATGCCATTGATATTGCTAAATTAGGGGGCGCTTTTTTAATTGTTTTTTTATTTTTTTAAGGCGAGCATAAGGCAACCAAGAATATGCGCCCGTAGGATGGCTGCACCTATGTTCGCCTAATGGACGGAACGGCCCTGCAAGGCCTAATTAACCTGTAGGACCGTAAAAATCGGTATGTGGGCAGTCCAGTCTGGGCACTGTCCAGGTACCGATTTTTAGGCCCTAATCCCAAAAGGAACCCTGAGTTTAAGGGCCTCAAACCTGTGCATTTCTTAAGTTTGTAATTTTCTGTTTTGTATCTTGTTGTCGCAGCAATGGTCTCCCCCTTGACCAGATGGCCACCTTGGTATGTTGACACTGGTCAAGGATACATGTTAGGCCTCGTTTTGCCAACTTTAAGCTTTTCTTAAGTCTCCGTGTATTTTCTATGGAGAAAAAATACATGGAGAAATCAATACCCCTAAAATATTAAGAATATATATCACACAGTTCCCGACGTAAAAGGGAAATTGAGTGCAATATCGCGCAGTTATAATGTTGGAAAAGTCAGGGAAGAATGGTTTATTTTGAAAAAGTCATGGAAATTCAAAGTAGTCATGGCGATCCAAAATCACTACTTTTACAAGGCCTAACTCACGACCATTTACCGATCGAGTAGAAATTTGCAAACCTTTTGAACATAATTTTCGGAGTGCAGATTTGCAACACTTTCCATTTATAAATTACACAATTTTCCACGTTTTCTTAGTATTGAATTGCAAAATTTTCCATGTACAAATTACACAATTTTCCACGTTTACTAAGTGTTAATTTGCAAAAATTCTTCTCGTTTTCTGAGTAATAATTTGATAAAATTTGCAACGTTTTCCAATCGAGTGCAAATTAGTAAACTTCTTAACGTTTTCTGTGTACGAATTTTTAAAATTTTCTAGGTTTTCCAAGTACGAATGTTCCACATTTTTCTGGGAGAAAATTGCAAAATTTCCAACATTTACCGCTTTTATTCATTTTATAAAACTTTCACGCAATCTGTTTAAATTTTGAAAAACGCTATACGTTAATTTTCAAAATTATCGTTGGCAAATGGTATTTTTTTAAAAAAAACTTAAAATATAACTGGTTTTACAACAAAATAAAACTTGAAAATCTAACAATTGTGTTCATTGTGTTCACCTGAAAATTTCCGTTTTTTTAATTTTTTAAAAACGTGGTATTTAAAAACTTTAAGTACATGCATGTACTTTGATTTTTTTAAAAAAAAAAACGTGAAATTTTACCAAATCTTTTTCAACTTGAAATTAAAAAAAAATATTTCCCAGTGTCAATTTTGGACGATTTATCAATTTTCGACGTTGTCATCCGTCAGGAATATTTTTTTAAAACCTGAAAACGTCAATGAAGATTAAAATAAAATTTCTGAACGTCATTTTGAAAGCATCACTACTGTCTCGAAAAAGCGTCAAAATTTACGATCCAAAAATAATAATCCTTTAACAAGGTTAGCTCAGGCCCATTTACTGAGTAGAAATTTGCAAAAAATTTCAACGTTTTCCAAGAACAAATTAGCAAAGTTTTTCGTGCATGAATTTTTAAATTCTCGATAGTGTAATTTGTCTTCCACGTTTTCCCGACTTCAAATTAGCAGTATTTTCCACGTTTTTCCGAATTCAAGTTTGCAAACTAGTTAACGTTTTCCCGACTTGGTTTTGATTAGTTACAAATGTTTGAAAATGTGTATGCTTTTAATTTTTGACTATTTTACTAGAAATAAATGTTTGCTAAGTCAAATTAAACTAAAATATGTGCTGTTATCTTTTAATTTTCGTGGTCAAGCAAAAATTCAAAAATGCCCAGGGAAAACTTGGGTAGTCAGGGAATTTCATTCTCAAAAAATGTGGGAGCCCTGTTCGAGGTTCTAAAAAAGGGGTTTCAAAAGAAATTATATTTTAAATTTTACAATTGTCGTTAGCAAATTTAAAAAAAAATATTTTCCAGTGTCATGTCAAAACCTGGAAAAGTGAGAAATGTTGAAAATGAAATTTCTGGGCGAACCCTGACTTAGCCTATAAGAGATACCATCATTTACGAACATTTGAAGAATCAAATACAATTGGGAGCCAATGATAACTCCGTTTTACGAACATGTGTACTTTTAAGGCTGGTTTCCACCAGAGCTGCGTTTCGCGCAAGTCCTTGCAATCGCGCTCGCGTTGCTCGCAACGCGTTCGCTATAGCTAGGCTCGTGCATGACGTGCGAAATACGAAAACAACGTCGTCTGCTTAAAAAAGCTAAGGCGCTTTTGTCATTTTCTTTTTTAATGACGTCATGGTGAACGATGGAAAATAGGCTTATTTTACGCGTCCTCGGAACCGGCCGTAAATAGCGAC
>JAQGBX010006294.1:0-12638 GCA_034698745.1 Megaphyllum sjaelandicum
GCACTTTGACCTCGACTTTTTGACGCCTCGACACATTGGGCATCTCCGAAATTTGGGCACGCGTTAAGCTTAAGAAAATACAGGATGTTCACTACGAGACTCCAGAATTTTAAAAGCAAAAACATTTTGAAGGAAAATACGAATACAATTGTGGAATTGGTTGTGAAACTCAACTTCAGTTCGATTACAAAAGTGTGACTTTGGCGGAACGAATAATGTTTTAGGGCCGGTTGCACCAACAGAGGTTATAAGAATAACCTAAGTTAATCTACTGCGTAACTCTAGGTTAATCCACCTTGTATTGCACAAGCACGGGTTAGGGAAAAATGACGAGAAAGGTTAACCCAGCCAGTAGGCAGGGTTAACCTACAGATGAATTTGATGAAGCTCTGATGAAGGATGTGTAATCTGGCAGCATTAGTCAAAGTTTGTTCCTTTCCCGTCCTCCATTTTGGTTTCCAGTATTTTAAACATGAGTTCCATAACCCTGGAGATATTTCATCGAGAGTAAATTGGTGTAACACAAACATCTAACCCGCAAATTAACCTGGAGTCAAATTTTAACCCAAGGTTAGCAAACCTCAGATTTTAACCTACGTTGGTGCAACCGGCCCTTAATGTATTAATTTCATGTCCTGTGTTCTGAAATACCTTTACCTCGCCAGAAAAGTTGAATTAACGCAGAGGTCATGCAGTAAATTGAACTGTTTTAAATTCACTTCGTGTGAGCATTTCATATTCAGCGTACACATTATTAAGTAAATAACGCATAGTTTAACCAAGTGCAATCTCCGTTGCGAATGCTCAGTTAAAAAGGTGTAAATTTATTCCTTCAGTTTAGTGCTCTCCGTTTAATAGACTTTATGCCTGTCTTGTTATTTGAAAAGCCTGTGTTGCAAATCCCTACGCCCATTTTAAGCTTGTAAACCTCCCGTCTATTTAAAGTGCTAAAGAACATGGAAATTTCTGGATTTCAAGAATGCAACTTTTGAAATGTTTAAAATCCACCATAATAGAAAAATGAAATATAGTTTTTTTACACGATAAAAGGTCATATCTGATTGTTGTTGATTGTTCTGAATGTTGTTCGCCAGTTATTTATAGCAGAAAATTGCATTGTTGGAATATGGTTAACCACTTGTAAGGTGATCTTATCTTCAGATAACTGTAAATCACTTACTCATCCATAAGTACTTTTTTGTGTTTTCGTATGCATTTTAACTCCCTTACATTCATATCTAGACCAATTGGATGCGAGAGGAAGCTTGAGAGAGAAGGAAAAGAGCACAGGCCAAAATTTAGAGGAACTGTCTCGACAAACCACAAAAACCAAAGTCAAGCCAGCCGACCAGGAATGCGAAACCGTGCCTTCAGAATGCCAGAATTAGAGTTCTGCCATTCGGCTACCCTGCTTGATGTAACTGAGGTGGAAGACACACTTTATATACACAACACGAGTGCCTTAATTGATGTTAAAATTCACCGTCAACACAACACAATTTTTTTAGCATATATTCCAACTATAGTACTGTACGAGTGTACATCGAGAATATAAACGACTGTCCTAATGTTTGAAAATACAACTTAGAGAGGTTCCCCAGTTCTTCTATTTTCGGAAAAGGGCTTTCGCATCAATACCAAATTCAACGAGAAACTTCCACGCGTCTACGAGTAGCATATTCATCCGTTGACCGTCATGTGATCATGTCCTTGAGGATAACGGCATAAACGTTGAATCGCTCCATACATAAACAGAGAAAAGGTCTTCATTTCGTTTCCATTTTGCCCCGGAGCGAAGACACGCAGTTATAAGCAAGCAGTACGCAGTTTTATTGGCAAATTTGTCCGAGCGCAAATCAGCCGTGGTTGAGAGATGAAATCCAACGGGATTGTTCCAAAATAGCGGAAATCATTGCAGCAATTAAAACGATGTATATAGTCCAACGCGAGCATGCAGAAATGCATTATTCCAGACCATCCACATGGTGTCGATTATCAAATCATCTACAAAACGACCAACATCTACAGCCCGAAATGCTGAAATGGTCGTTATTATATCCTTTTCTACGAAATTGATAAAAATGGGAAAACACATGCCAATGTGTTTTTTGAGTCAGAACAATTGAAATTAGAACAATCATAAAATACAATCCCAATCCTCAGAATTTGTCATTCCAGTATAAAAAACGTCAGTTTTAAGAAATTTAAAAAGAAAAATTATGGAATTCATTCTGATTAGCAGGCAGGCATATTGAAGCATTTCGTTATAAACAAGTAAAAATATTTCACTTCGCAAACTAATTAACTTATTTTTATACAGTGAAACACGTCTTTGATGTTGTATGACGTGAAACTTGAATAGATTGTATCAAAACACGGTTTATTAATGTTGACAGAATCCTGTTTTGTAGATGCAATGATGCTGAGTTGAACTTATCAAATAAGCTTACGGAAGTCTTTCTCAAAGGTCGAAGGCTTTGTCAGCAGAATAGGGCCAATAGGAAATGGCCAAAATCAAATATTCTTCTTAGCTGTTTCGGGAAAATAGGACGAAATCCAATATGGATCGGAGAAAATGGATGAATAAAATAAGGCATAAAACGCAATAATGAAAATTGGAAATGGCAGATGCAAACCTACTTATTTCTGATCCGGGTAGAATTTCAAAATTCAAGCTGATTTGCATTTTCGTATGGCATAGAAATGTGAAGGTAGCTTGGGGAGGATGAGAAGATTTAGGGGTGTCTAAAACAGGATTGCCACTCAGCTGCGTATTTGCAGAAAAAACGTTACTTCCATCAAAAGGATTTCTTATGGGAATTTCTGTAAATCCTTATTTTTTTTTGCAAACATAATTAGTATTAAATGTTTCATGACGCAAAATATCTCTACAGTTTCAAATATTTTTTCCTAAGGATAACTTTTATAACAAACAGTATACATGCACCTACATGTAAGTTAAGACCAAATACAGGGCCGCACATAATTAAAAAAAAACGTATTTAACAAATGCTTTTTTGTTCAATAACCTCTTATTAACGTTCAGAATTTCCCTTAATAAACCCTGGATCGAAAATTTTACAACCCATTCAAAGTTGACCTTTAATAATATGTTATCACTGAAGACAAACTGTATTTGTCTTCAGTGTAACTTTGGGCTTTATATTAGCAGTGCATTCAGCTCATACACAATCTAGAGAACATTCGAATAAGTTGAAACTTGTAAATTATCCATTAAAAACCAATCTCTATGAACTGTCTTTCAAGACTGTCCCCATTCTTTCTTTCTCCTTGAACAATGTTGTCTTAACATAAACTTTATTTTTGTACATTTTCTGATTAATTCATCATATTTTTTTATAGAAAATATTAAGTGTTTTCATACAAATGGTTATTTTTAAATTCGAAATACTAGTCTTGAGATGCACGGTTTACATTTTCATCTTTGCATATTTTTATATGTTCTTATTTGGAATGGCATTGAAAATAAGTTCGTTAAATTGACAAAGAAATTATCAGTCGTATTTAGGGGATCAGTTGGCCGGAAAATGCCAGGGGAAAAACTGCATTTCTCTGTATTTTGCTACCCATCTATGCACATAAGCACGTAAGGATTGCCACTTTTCAAGCGTTGAATGCTCTGGTAGAGAATTCCTACCGGTAATACTAAATAAGGAATTGATGAATTGGTCAGTATTTCTTCAATAAACCCTGTACGAAGTACATTATCCAGTCAATGTGCAATCTCAAAATTCATCTTTTGCACACAAACGCTCCGAGGTGCATTAGGGAACCGAGTGAAGATCAGTCAAAATTTGCGGATACTTCCGGCTTTCTACAAATTAGGTATTACGGAATTCATCTCGTCCATTAAGGGGCTGGGAATTCCATAGTCATCATATTCCTTTTCATTGTGTCTGCATCATTGTTGTCAATGTCAACGTCAACATTAGCCACCCTATATAGGCGCACATGCGCACGCACTGTTCTATGCAGATTTTTATCATTTGCGTGAGTCTTTTGTGACACTACATGATTGCTTAAGATAGGATTTTCTCGACAAAGCCTAGCAGCCTTTCTCCTTAAACGCTCCTTTTTTGCATGAAAATTTAGTTAAGGAAAGGGAGTCCCGTTCGTGATATTCAGCGCTCATCGAAGGATTGGATGCAGTAATGACATTAGGGTTACATAATAGACGTAATGTCGGTTGAATGGCGAGAAGAAAAGAAAGAAAAGGAGACAAAAGTAAATAGAGGCACATAGATGAAAATGAAAACCTCGCCACTAATAATATGTGGGAAATGCATAGATCGACTGCTACGCTATCTTCAGCGCGCACACATTTTCTTCTAAATCTTCCTTTTTACATCGTCTTTCTTTAATAATAACATTGGGTTTTATATTAGCACTGCATTCAGCTCATACACCATCTAGCGAACATTCGAGTAAGTTGAAACTTGGGAATTATCCATTAAAAACCAATCTCCATGAACTGCCTTTCAAGACTGTCTACAGCATGTGTTTCTTCAAGAACAAAGATTTCTAAACATATTCTTGCAAATATTTTATTTTTGTACATTTTCTGGTTAATTTAACATCTTTTTTATAGGAAATATTAAGTGATTTATTGTCTTCATATACATGTTTTTTTTTTAAATTCGAGGTTAATGCGTAGTTTAAGATACATTAAAAGCTAGCACTTTCACCGGATGAACAAAAACGGCTTATATATTTTTTGTTTGTATTTGTATATTTTCAATTTATTTTAGTAGTTTAAATTACAAATTACCGAGTGATATTTGAAACTCAACTATACGTGGAACCATTAAAGAGAGCGCTGAACGCTGTTCGTGTAATACTGGAAATTTCAAAAGTAACTCCTGGATAAACAGTACTTACTTGGAATCATTTCTTAGCACAAATAGAGATTTTTAGCATCTAAATGTACATTTTTTCTAATATTTTTAAATTAAGTGAATTTCTCCGTGAAAAACACGAGTAAATTCGAAATCATTGTATTCATGGAAGTCGTCTTGGATTATTTTTGTTATTATTAGTTTTTAATTAAGAAAGAGAATATGGTTAACCGCTCTCTTAATATGGAACTAATTGATTGTAGAATATACTGTACAGTAAGGTACTTGTTAATGTGGAATTAAAATGCGTTCAGTGATGTAGATATAACGATCAATTAATAAAATCGATATTTCCCTTGGGAATATACATGTATGAAATGCGATTACAATGTTGTGTTTGACTTGTGTTGATGTTGAACGTTTTTTCTTGATTTGGTTTCCTTTTAGTGTCGCTTAGGAAAAGAATGCAGAGTTGCGTTAGAAACTATAAGTTTAAACTCCCATTTATGAACTTAACGTGAATAATGGCATATACAGATTTGCGATTGGCTCAGTCTGTAATACAATGTAGATACTTGCTCGTTTTGTTCCGAGAGACCATAAACTGCGCTTTTCGGTGAATTAAATGGAAATCGAGATTTCGAAAAAAAACAACGAAATGTTGTACATGCAGTAAACTTCTGGAAAGGTAGATTTCAACATGCAGTCTTCTCTATGTATTGCACTTCAACCTCGCTTTTAAATGCATTTCCAATGTTTCCCGGAATTGAAAAGCCCGAAGCAAAGTCGATTTAAAATGATGGCTTTTATTTGATAAACATATTCTGGACTTCCGAAAATGCCAGCGTTGCCTGCTTGGTAAAACGCAAATTTCTAGCGCTGTATGGTCCGAGCCAACTGCATACGCAAATGGCAATAAAGAGTACAGCCTACGGGGTACATATTTCAAATGTTTACTATCATAAATGTTATTTCTATTTCGCGCAATTGTTGCGCTATCGTTCTACGAGCTATGCAGGATGAACATGAAAAATCAAAGGTATGCAATGCCGGATTAAATGTTTACCTTTAATGTTGGACGATAAATCATATTACCAGTTGGCAACATCCCAAAGTTAATTTTACGAATTTGTTTAATCAAGAACTTGCAGAATGCACGTACAAAATGCCCAAAGAACCTATTCGATAAATATATAATATTTAATGTATTTGCAGAAATAACGAGATGTGTTGTTCAAAAATTACAATGATGTAATTTTAACTTATTTTGGCCATTTTATTAGCATAAACCTGAGTTATTCCATTTGGGTACGATCACGTCGAACGCTTGTTGTTGAGACTTGCCACTCGGCGTACACTAGCGCCAACAAGCGGGATAAGAAAGCGGCATGCGTTTAAATGAGGGTGCACAATGAGTAAGACACAGAGTGGAACACGGATCGATCACTACTGGTGAAAAGTGTAGCCATGCACGATATAAATGCAATCGAGCGCGCGTGTTTACTAGGCCTACTGCTATTCGTTCCTGGGGTCGAGCCATTGACGAAAACGTAAGTACACGTTGTATTAACGTAATCAATGCAAAGTAATATTTAAACAGCGTATATTTTAATACCGCGTAAATATGGATTTGTGCAACTGTACATTATATACATGTACATGTACAGTATATGCTCATCAGCGTTCGATTTGCGCCATAAAGCTGGAAACAAGAAGATGGAAACAAGCGGGAAAGAAGCTGAAACAAGCACGCCAAAAGTAAGCGTTCGACGTGCTCTTACATTCTGGCAAGAATACGGGCTGAAGAAAAAAATACACATTTACACAAACAATAATTTATGCAAACACCAAAATATTATTTTTATGAATGTTGCATATCGCAGTAAACATATTGCTAAACATTATGAAAATAATTATTTACGAAGAATTCAAGAGTCCAGTGCTGGGGATTTGCCACGCCATTAAATCCCATACCGTAAAAAGGGATTACAAGTTTAAAAAGGATGACGTCAAGGGCAACGCAATATGACGTCACCGCATACGTTCCCGCAGAATCCCCTATGATTTTCGATCGCGTATTCGAGCGAAGAAGGAAAAGAAATAATAAAAGAGAAGAAAGAAAATAAAAGTCGGTCATTTCTAGGGAAAAGTAAATGGCAGAGAAGAGAAGATAAACCATACTTATACATAGAAAATTTCCAGTACCGAGCCATAAATCACTTCAACGCGCCAACTATGATAGCGTAGAATCCGGGATATTTTTTTTTCTCTAGAATCTCTCATAAAAAGTCAACTTTGGAGCATTGGGAAAAGAGAGATTTAAAATTTGGGCTGCAAGAACGATTTTTACACACAAATTTCCATTTTCAATGAGGGTTTCAACTGAAGAGCATTCGCCAACAAAGACTGACGTGAGACGAATGACTGCTTCTCCATGGGGGATAGCGGGGCACGGGTCTTTATCCCCTCGGCGCGCCCTCTACCCTCACCCGTTGCAACCCAAAGTATAAATTGGGTACACGACAACGATCGCAAATGGACATGTTGAATACTCCGAAGCGGCTGGTCAAAACGTTCCTGACAATATAATGATGGCAGCATAAAAGGAAATTTACGATATTGAATTGGAAATGTTAGGACGGCCAGCATCGCCAACGACTAAATATTTATTAGGAAAACGGTCATGAATTTGACTTAAAGATTCCCAGAGTACAAATAAGATTGGGGCAAAAGTACGTACAAAGTCGTGTAGACCTCTGAAATTTGTACAGAAAAGAAGCCGTGCAAAAACAACGACCGCACAAAAATAGGGATTTGAGGCAAAGACTAAAAGACTCAATCTGCAAGACAGAGTTGAAGATTCACTCCTTTTTTTCGTGTAAAGAAATTGTATATAATTTATGCAAATGCACACTTTAGGCGATACATACAATTGTTCTGTATAAGATGACTAAATTTTTCAAAATTTCCTGAAGCAAAGAATGAAACATATATGTTAGTTTTGATTTATTTGTCAAGATAATGCATTTCTTGTAGATTGAAAGCATTAAAAAGACTTTCATTCTAACTTTTGCTATTAATCAACATCAGTGTTAAATATGACAAATAATTTTTATAAAAGTTTTAAATTAAATTATAATTAAAATTTAAAAAAAATTAATTATCAAGTAACTTTATAAGTGGTAAATAAATTACAGAAATTCCATGTGCATAATGACAGTATACTTTCATTTTAAATTAAATAAGTCAGTCAGTCAGACAGGCCACATAAGCGATGTATTTATAGAAGTTACTTTTGATTGTTTACTTTACTCTATTATTAGATCAACATGAATGTAGCTTGCAACAAACTTCTTCCACCTCTCACCACCTTTAAGTTATTGTTTTATATCTACATTATCATATCAGATGTACTCAAGGCTAATTAATACGAGTATAGCGATGAACGCAAAGAACGTTTTATGAGTAAAAGTCTCGTTATTATTCTTGAGTCATTTCTCAACATACATGTATTTCATTCAAAATATAGTCAATGTCCGCCTTAATTTTTAACGTAAATGAAAAAAAAAATACTCCCACAAACCAGATTGTAGAGGTGCCCACGTTACGGAAAACAATTATTTCCTTTACATTGTATTTTCGCAACATCTTGGTCAAAGTGCTTGAAAACGCTCCAGCTGATGCTAACGGCGCTAGTGCTAAATTTTAATGAACAGCAGTGAGTCTCCATTATTACACGAGTGATTTCATCCTTTCGAAAATGATCAAATATTAACTTTCTTGACGCAGGCCCATTATTATTAACTTGTGGGTAAAAACACGAATTTCACAAGAAATAAGTTTCTTAAAATTTACGCTGAAAACGAGCTATTCTGGCAGTATATTCGAACAATTATTAATTCCGCCTCACTTTCTACTTATAAGATGATTCAAAAGTAATTTACGGGAATATATTCATTTCCATCACGGATCTTATACAGTATAGTTTGTAGAACCTTTAATATTTCCTTTTCGATGCCTTTTTTCACTGGTCGAATTTCTTACAAACTTGTATTCAAACATTTACATTGCAGATTTATAAGCTACAATAAATAGGATTTGTAATTAATTATATGCATAATCATATACACTCACTGTAGGAGCGTTGGCCGGCAAATACAGTAGTTCTAACAAACAAAGTATATAGCACTCGGCAGTAGCATTCATTATAAATAAGCATTGGTCAAGCAAAAACGATAATAGACATAGCCTAACAGAAAGGACTTCAAATTCTAAATATTACTGAATTTAGGGCGTCAAATGAGCATAAAAGAAATTTTTTTCCATTTTGTGTTATTTATGGTGTTTTCATGCAAGCTATGAATAACACAATCAATGATTGAAGCTGCATGATTTACAATTAAAGTTTGGTGCAACTTGGTCATTGTAAATGACGATAATGACGGTCATCATATTAATGAAAATAGTATGCTTAGCAGTCCTGGAATTAAAAAGCTACATATAACAATGCTCCGAAAATGTCCCATTCATCTGTGTGATATTTGCATAACAGCGAATAATGGGTTTACTAAAATTGAGGTTGAACATGCGAAGCGATAAGCCACGAAATTTGGTGAAGCTTACACTGAACAATAAAATATTATAATTAAACACACTATAGATCACCGCATCTACGAACCTTTACGTTTATAATTCCTCTGTGATTTGTTTGACTAATTGTTATATGAGGAAAAGCTAACTTTATCGAGTCGATATGCAGTTGAATAAAGCATTATACAGTATGTACGATAACTTAAACAATCGTTTATACAGGGTGATTCAGAAGTTATTCACTGGCGACATCAAAACTATTAATGTGTACATATAATTAAAGGCACACTAGAAACATTGAAAAACTGTCATAAAATTTAAAGAAAACATGCGAAGACGAGTAAAGTATAATTTCTACCAAAACGTCAGCACTTACCGTAAAATGACGCATCGCATGTGAAATGTGAAGATTTTACTGACTGTATTCACTGTATCTGCAACAAAAATAAAGAAACCAATGAATTGCAATGGCCATGCGTAAACTCTCGAAATTTCCTTCAAGTGTTTATTGGTCTAAATGTGCAGACCTGGGAAACGTACAGATATAACACATTTCTAAGTAGTTCATTTTTATTCACAATTGTAAGAAATTGTACAGAATAACTATTACGTGTTTTAATATTTATGTCCATAAAAATGAATTAGTAAACTAATCAATCCTCAAATCTGGACAAATGGGCCCATAACGTACAGCATAGGGATATTTCCAAACAATACATGTTTTGATTAAGTTAAAAGAAGCAGTTCACTTTTAAACACATGTAAGCATTGAACAGAATAGCTATATTTCTCTAAAAAATGAATTAGTAAACTTATCAATCCTCAAAACTGGACAAATCTGTCCATAAAACACAACATAGTGATATGTTAAAGTTAAAGATAATTAAAGTTGTTATTCTTGCAAAGAGTGCCTGGGAAATGGGATGGGTAAGGTTTCTTTGAATTTCATCAAATTTCTTAGCTTGTTCATACCCAACTAAAACCTAAAGTGAAATTTTCGCATTTCTTTTTGATTTCCCAAACGAACAGATGCACTGGGGTGGGATATTCATAATACGACTTCCTAGAACATGGAATTTACTTTGTAAATTTAATTCACTTCACGGCATGTGTACAGCAAATATTTTTATTGAATGATTTATTCCATAAAACCCCATTCTTATATCAACGACGTGGCTGGATTTTTTGCTATGGAGTTGGCAGGGATCTATTTTAAAATTCTTGTCATTTCCAAAGCGTTTAAATTCGTTTCCCCAAAACAAAGCTAGTGAAATGATCGTTCATCCTACGCCAACGTCAATCCTCTAAAATTGAACGTTCAGTATATGAAATGCTAATACAAACTTTTGACAATTTGGTTTATAAAATCGCTGTAAGGGACAACACGAATAGTCCTTATCTATAGAATACTGAACACCGTTTACTTTATAAATGTTTTTTCATCCACAAATATGTTTTACTAGAACAACGCCACGTTACGTTCTCGGAATAAAGGTTTTACTTTTTGTATAGGAGATAAAACACAATAGGAGGAATACGAGTGGAATGCCAAACCATGCCAAACCAAAAATGGGTGGCAAGGAAATGTTTTGATTTTCATTTTTCTTTTATCGTCCTCTAACTCTGGGCTATGCATTCCTACGTATGTCTGCTTAAGAAGGAAGTGCATTTGAAAGTCGAATGTTAAGTAAATCCGTGCTCAAGATAAACCAGTTTAAATCTCTCAAGATTTAAACTCCAAATGTAAAAATGAATTTTAAAACAGATGGAAAATATAAAATCAAATTAAAACGAAAAGATAGCTAGGTAAAACAAACTAGACAATTTTAGAAATAGATAAGATGGTGTATTTTGCTGCTGACTTCCAAATGAGCATAAATACAAAGTGTACAGTAATATAATTACTCATATATACATTTGCAAAGATATTATAATCTGAAATATACCGAAAAACTCTTTAGGATGAGATCTTTCTACTGAATGTTGTCTACATAATTTTAATCACACTTAAAAATGTAATTATTAGTCTAACTAGACCAAAAACAGGTGTAGGGCCTGCTGGGCATCATATTTTGTAAGTATTCATTATTAATCTGAATACCATCGACACTTCTTAAAAGAATTAAAAGATTGTCGCTATAAAAGCATTATATTCAACCTCTCGCTGCCTTAAAAGCATTACTTGAGTTAAAAGACGTTTGGCGAGCAGTTATAAAAAGCTATAATCTTCGTTCAATAAATTAGGGGGCATCGATTACAGTGATGCAAATGCATAATTACATTTCCATCGAATAAAGCCCATTGAGCTAACTACATGTACTGTATAATGCAAAAGAAATCCTCTAATCTTGAAATTTTATAAGTTTTTGAAAGTTTTCAAAAGAATCATTTAATAAGGATTCAAATAAATATTTTATTTAAGCAATGAATAGAATCATCCACGTTTTATGTTTAAAAATTTAAATTTTATCGAGCAGTAGGGCATTTAAAAAATAAGGTAAATTACATGTCTGGCGAACGTGAAAACAAACTGAGAAACGAGCGTATAAATATTACAGACAATTTTGAAAACACAATTTATGCTCGTACCTTATTCATAGCAATATATCATTTGAAAAAAAATAAGATAATCTAACAATTTGAACTCCATGAGTCGTTGCAATTTATGTTATCGTCGCCATTTAGAAGACTAAAGTAAACTAATGTTTTTTGTTTAGTTTTATTAAATTTTAGCAAGAAATATTTGCGAAGTGGTACAATGAAGGCCAATTTTGTGTTTTAACAAGGGTAATAAAAGAATTCTTTGAAATCTATTTTTTTTTTGGAAAGTCGTACCAAAGTATGTCGTATGAAACATTTTCCATTGTTTTTTTTTATCAAGGTTGACATTCTTGAAAGGTCGAATCAACAACTAGTGAGCACTTAAACTGGCAAGTTTTTAAAAACAAATTCTCTACATTTCTCTGAAAATGAATAAACTTTTGACAGAGTTGGGCAAAAATTATTCGCAATTACAGTAATATCGCAAATAATTTTTGCCCATAGAGAAAACTGGTTCAATGGCAAAACCCGTTGAACCAGTTTTCTCTATAGGCAAAAATTATTTGCGATATTAGGGTACGCGGTTATTGGTACTTATAATTTAAAAAATTAAATTACCGCCCACTAGCGCCAACTACCGGGCAAACAATT
>JAQGBX010006295.1:0-12637 GCA_034698745.1 Megaphyllum sjaelandicum
TACTTTTCTTCGTTAAATTAGGATAATTAGCTGCATACACAGCTGTTGAACGCATGTGTATGGTTTTCACTTTGAGCGACTGTAGGTGATGTTATTTAGACTACCGCAATGTGTCTAAAACATGATATCAAGTAAAAAAATCATAGCTCGTTAGCCTCTAATTTTATGGCATCTTGGTTCCATGTTTTTCCACTATGAAATTTGGAAAAATATGAAAAAATTACCTTAATAATTTTATCTTAACAGTTGTGTCGGTGCTAAAAATAAAATAGTTTAAATGTGTTGTTGTTTTTAGGTTACGAGCTCTCGCCAGAGGCGGCTGCTAATTTTACAAGACGGAATTTAGCCGATTATTTGCGAAGCCGGGTAAGTGTTCCCCTCTGCATTTCTTAATTGCTCACTCGTTAGTCTCAACAGGTCACGCATTATTCCTACATTTCAGACACCTTACTTCGTTAACCTGTTGCTTGCCGGTCACGACAAAGACACCGGTCCCGAATTGTACTTTCTCGATTACTTATCGTCTATGGTAAAGTTGCCATATGCTTCCCATGGTTATGGAGGGTATTTCATTCTCAGCGTCATGGACAGATATTACAGACCAAGTAAGTGTACCAGAAACGTCTGAAGAATGCATCACCTGCGTAGATAAAAGCACCTAAAATGTTCAATTTACCACAGACATGTCCGAGGCTGAAGGATACGAATTGCTGCAGAAATGTGTGGATGAAGTCCAGAAGCGGCTCATCGTTAATATGCCAGCATTCAAAGTGAGAATTATCGACAAAAACGGAGTACGAGACCTGCCCACACTCGGCAAAGAAGATGTCATCAAAGGCAAGCCCATTTAAAGGAACTTTTGTTACACAAATTGAATATTAATGGAGTTTTGGTTCCCCTGTGCTGCATTTTATTTCTTTGAAATAATAAACTTCAGGTTAACTTCTTATTTTTAAGTTTTTATTAAAATGACGACGTTTGGGTTTTCCAAAACATGATACAGTCCGCGGTCGCTTACAAAAGTTTTTGAAGTACAGGTAATTCCAGATTTATGAGGATTTATTTATTGGTATTTTGTCCTATTAATGAATTTCGACCATTTTCAACTTACAGCACTATCACTTTTTGTACCCATATAATTTTCTTTGTGTTGTATTTTTTGCAAATTATTAATTATGCCAGTAGGACCAATCAATGAAACCAGTCAAAAGTCTAAGAAATGCTATCCATCTTTAGAGGAAAATTGATTGGGTATATAATAAAAGTAGAGATGGAAGAGCTAACCACAGAGCGAAGTCGAGTTCAGCGAGTTTTGATTGGAATCAATTACTCTAGTTTCACTGACTCTGGATTGATTGCTCTACCATTAATTCGCCATTAAGTAACCCGAGGCTATTGTTCTTTGAGTCTAGGTAGATTTTGTTTTTAACTTCCTAGCTTCATGGCTCAGAAACAATTGCTCAAACTCGGCATTACAACACCAAAAAAACCAGGGTAGCTACAAAATTTTCATTTTCAATTTTCCTGACCAAAATATTACTAATTAAATGAAATAATGAAATAATTGTCATAATGAAAAATAAAATAACAATTGCAATGAGAAGCTTGGCAAAACATTAGATTTTGTTACGTCTAGCTGAAGAGGATTGGGGATGGAGCTGCTAGCAGACTGAGTTCATGGATATCATTTTGCTTTTATTTGTTAAAATTTCCACGTCTTCCATGACCACTTTTTTCCCTATGACTTTCCTGACCTGTGGCCACCATGAAAAACCCACTTTGAGTTGAAAACTCAATGGAAGTTCAGCTAGCTCAAAATCAAAGTATGTGCCTTTCATAAAGCTTATCATAAATCAAAATTTATTCACAAAGAAATGATACTAGTTAAAATGTCCTTCCAAGTTAACGGAAGAACTAGTCATTGGTCTCAATGTTTTAATTGTACAATGGGTTGTAAGTGATCCAGTGTGCTCCAAGTGATCCAAGTTAACGGGAGAACTAGTCATTGGTCTCAATGTTTTAATTGTACAATGGGTTGTAAGTGATCCAATGTGCACGCGGCTGCTGTTTACATGACTCGTGGGAAGTGAACAAAGACTTGAAAGTTTCGCTGGCTTTTGGATCCTTGGCCACCTTGTAAGAATCCTTCAGTTTTTCCTCACCCATCACCAGTTCTCTTATATTTAATTCATTAGTGGTCGAGTTTGAAATGTCTTGTTTGGAAGTTCCAGGTTCTGTCGCAACCTTGGGCTTCTTGGCCGCCGAAACCTCTCCTACAATAACGAAAATGGCACAGTAAGGACTTGCTTTCAGTTTGGAAATACATATTGCAATTTCACTTATCGCCTTACCACTTTCTTCAGCTTTCTGCTTTTTAGGTGCTCTTTTTGCTTTCTGAAAATTTAATATGACAAATAAGGTTATGCAACAAGCACGACTAGCTGTAAATATTTCAAGAGAGGAAGTGAATTAAAGCTCACCTTCTCGAGTTTGGCTTGAATCCGCCTCTCTTCCATACGCGCTTTTAGTAGTTGAAGATCCTCACTGGATCCATTGATGACCACCACGTCCTCCTTATCGTAAGTTCGCTCGCACTGAAATGTATTTAAGTAAGTTTATTTCCTAGAGAATTGTGGTAAATTGGCCAAGCATTAGCCAGTACATACCTTGTGGCAAATGTTGGACTTGATTTGCTGGAGGGCCCTGTCTGACAGAACGCAGCCGCACTTGCGGATGTAGCAGAACTTGTATTTCCCGTTCATTTCCAGACCTGTAACTGGACAAATGTACTCGGCAGCCTGTCGATCGGTGTAAGAGTCTCCTTTGTCTGCCTTGGATTTGTCAAAAGTGGTGTTGACGGTGAACTTAAGCTCGATTATGTCCTACATAACAACAAGCACAAATCTCAGACGTAAACCCCAATTCACCAACCAAAAGGATCATCATGGACTTACCTTCAAATTTCTGATGTGGCTGGCCATTTCGTTGGTTGCAGTTTTGTCTAGCAAATACTCAATCACTGCATCCTTGTTATACAGTCTAAAAAATAACATCCACGTTGACGTTAGGTGTTCTGATAATGCCAAATGCGCAGTGCACAAGATACGCACCTTCCAAGTTCGCAGGATACAACCGGGGAACGCAATTCTTCCTGACTTATCGCACAGTGTTTCCATTTTGCTACGGTTTCTGCATCTTTGTCAGCCTACAAATTTGTAACAGGTCAATGGTTATCACATTGCCCGATTATATAATAAGTGAATGCGAAAGTACTGGGAATGTATTTGATTACTTCAGGGTGGCCACAAAATTTTCATTTTAAATTACCCTGACTTTTCCCTGACCAAAACTTACTCGTTAATGATATCAATTTTTTGACATAATGAAAAATAAAATAACAATTGCAATATGAGAAGCTTGGCAAAACACTAGATTTAAATTTGTTAGAAGTCTAGCTTAAAAGGATTGGGGATGGAGCTACTAGCAGACTGAGTGCATGGATAACATTTTGCTCTTCTTTGGGAAAATTTCCCTGACCACTTTTTCCCCCCCTGACTTCCCTGACCTAGCTCTGGCCACCCTGTTTCTACTCATTCAAAATGTCAAGCATCTGCCCCTTACGTTCAGTTTAGGTGATAGGCAATATTAACTCACAGAAATTTTGAGGACACCATTTTAGAATCTAACAGAATTTGTGAATGTTACAAAATATCAATAATTTAGAGTGATATATATTTAATAATGAAATATTTCTGAACAATTTTGATGATTCAACATGCATGCGTACTTGAACATATACAAAAATCGCATAGTGCACAAAACCTCTTTGAAATACCTGTTCGGGCTTCTTTTTCGTTCGTACTAGTTCGTCCCGCTTTGGAATTGTTCCACCGTCGCATCCCATGATGAAATTGGAATTAAATTTCACAAGAAAACAAACTACAGCTGTATAAATCAATCAAAACCAACCGTACGTGCAAGTCGCCATTTGCAAACTGACGTCATGAGGGCGTGCCTTGTAGATGACGGCTGCCGGCTTACATCTTGTTGGTACAGACAGCTGCGTCATCATCGCTACTTAAGCGCCATCTAGTGTTCGACTAGCGAGTTAGTCCATTCCACTTTTACGTCGCTGCAATGTTGAACACTGGGTAAGTAAATTCTTCCGAAATTTACGTGGAAATACGATGTAATTACGATTAATTTCTGCATATTAAAACATAAGAGCACGTCGCGTGCGTGAACACTGGTTGGCAATTGTCAAAGCTTGCAATTGATCTGTCTTTCGATTTAAAAACAAGTGTTTTCATTTTAAGTTGACACCAATTTCAAATGATAAGTCTATGGAGATGTATGTCAAGTTCGTTTTAGTTTTGACTTTTGCACTTGGAAACATTCAGAAAAAAGTTTGTTATGCGATTAAATTCGTGTGCGTGCATACTGGCTGGAAATTGTCAAAGCTGTAAATTGATCTGTCTTTGGATTTAAAAACAAGTGCTTTCATTTTAAGTTGACACCAATTTCAAATGATAAGTCTTTGGATGCATCAAAAACGTTTTAGTTTTGACTTTTGTACTTGCAAACATTCAGAAAAAAGTTTGTTATGCGATTAAATTTCCTTAGAGCTTAATTAAAATTTCCTTAGCTTGACACAATTTCGTATATTGGAATTTATTAGCAACATGAATTGAGTATGAGTTGAGTTTATTAAAATTCACAGGTCCAAAGATCTCGATCGAGTACGTCTGTTTGCCAGATATGACCTTTTGACCTGCGAACACTTGAACTTATCTCAAGTTATCAAAGATGGTATCGGCGTTGTCGTCTGTTTGCGTATGCAGACGGCCACGTAAACTATTTTAGTTTCAGAGCATTGATGCTGGCAGCAGTTTTATCGAAGTTTGATCGTGCTTGCTTGCATAGGTACTCATCTGATAACCTTTACGAATATGACACTTTGGCACTTGTGGCTGTCTTCAAGTCACGTGTGCGAAAGTGACACGCTAAATGGTTTAAAAAATTCACTCCGCTAACTTCACCAATAAGTTGCTGCTTTTTAAACCAATTACATGTATTTCCAATCCTCGCACACGTACAGTAAATGTACGAGACTTTGTACAATTATACTGCCAATGGGGTTCTGAGTACCCCTATTGTAATAAACTGCGCATGTCACGTACCAACTGTTTTTGACTGTTATTGATTTGAAATTCTGTGTAATATTTGAGGAAGCGACCCTCTTAAATTTAATATGTAATTTATTGCAGTCTAGCAATTAAAATTTGAAATGAAAATCATGCTTGGATTATTAAGCACTCCTTTCTTTATGCTTGACCTACTGTGAAATTTGCATTCATGGCCATGGCTGCGTGAGTACTTTCACAATGCCATGGAATTTTAATTCAAAATGTTATTTCGTCCTATTTTAAGCATACAATAAAATTAAGAAGTTTATTTTTGAAAAATTTATTTCAGCAGGGTTCCCCCAGCAATTTCATTTTCAACTTCCTGACTTTTCCGGCCTTAAAAAACTTTCCCTGACCAATGATAATGTCAAAAATTGACATTTTCCAAAATCGACACTGTAGAATATTTTTCAAAATTTCCTAATGACATTTTTAAAATTAAAATAGAAAAATTAAAAAAATAAAAAATAAATTTGCATGAATAAATTTAAAACATTTGACAATTTTTTATCCGGAAAATGCAGAAAGTTTGGCAAATTTGTACTTGGAAAACGTGGAGAATTTTGCTAATTTGTCCTCAGAAATTGTTGCAAATTTGTCTTTAGAAACTATTGCAAATTTTGCAATTTTGTGCTGGGAAAAATATAGTTCATTACTACTCTATATCAAAATGTGCAAATCATTTTATTTTAAAAATGCAGTTCATTGTAGTTTTTAAAAATGTGGTTTTGCTACTCAGTTTCAGGATGCAATTGCAATTTTTCAAACTGTAATTTTTTAAAATTCAAAATCTGTAAAAAAATGCATTTCAGTGCAATTTTGAAATATAAAGCTCATTGTATTTATAAAATACGGATAATAATTATAATCTTTAGAAATGAAGCCCTTAAACAGTTTCAATATAACAATGCGTTTTATTTAATTTTTTGAGGTGGTGTTTTAAATTATACAATCTAAAATAGCCTACGCTATCACTTCATCTGCAGATAAAGTTATGTGACAAAAAAACTTGTTTCAAATAATTGTATTGCAATTTTAAAAAAATGCAATTCATTGTAATTTTGAAAAATTTGTTCATTGCAATTTAGTTTAATTTTGAAGAATGTAATTCATTTAAATTCCGATAAATGCCATTTATTGTACTTTAGTAAACGCAGGGTGTTATGAAGGCCACAATTAAAATCCAAATTTAATGTTGAGTAACATTCATTAAGATTGTAGTTGAGTTACTTTTTATTTGAAATAAAATTGACTTACTGCTAAATGCTAAATTATGCCATTTATTTGCAATGGGAAATGCGAATTAATTATAAAGTTTTTTTCTGCAAATATGATACCGGTAAATAAAATGTGATTGGAATTTATTTAAAGCAATGGATTTAATGCGTCAGGTTTATAGAATCTAAAAATTCTTTTTAACATGTGCTCACATTAATAAATTGTGCGGATTTTTTCTTGCCCAGAAAATTGGCCGGTCGTACCATCTTTATTACTGGGGCCAGCAGAGGTATCGGGAAGGCCATTGCTCTTAAAGTTGCTCGAGATGGCGCCAATGTTGTCCTAGCCGCAAAAACAGTGGAACCACACCCAAGCTTGCCTGGAACCATCTACACAGCGGCCAAAGAAGTAGAGGCAGCAGGTGGGAAATGCTTACCGTGTGTCGTAGACGTGCGCAGCGAAGACCAGGTCCGAGCCGCAGTGGAGGCGGCGGTAAAGCAATTTGGGGGCTTGGATATTCTTGTGAATAATGCCAGCGCCATCAGTATGACTGGGACTTTGGAAACTCCCATGAAACGATACGATTTGATGCACAACATCAACACCAGGGGAACATATTTAGCGTAAGTACAGAACTGCCTACTAAAGGTAGGTGCACACCTACCCGCACCGCACACATGGCATGGATCTAAAAAATATTCGTCCTATCCGCATGGGACTCGAACACCGAACATACAGTCTGTCTAACACGTGCATTTTTTACGAATCTACTTGGCCGAGACTGAAATGCCAAAAGAAAATGCCGATATGTGTGCGGCCCCATAAAAAAATCCGATGCCTTCCTGCCGTCCAGTGCGGGTAGGTGTGCGCCTACCTTATAAGTCACTGCATATATGCGTATTTCCACTATGCTGCTGTACAATTGAGCACCTTTTTTTTTTGGTATCGCTTTTTATCAAGAAAATTTGATAGGATTGACTGAATCACACCAATCTTTATAAATACATTCTGTAAAATTTCTGTTCATACATTTTGAGACTGCCTAAATCCAGGGAATTGGAAAACTTGAAATTCAGGCAAATTCAAGTCATAGAAAGCTAATAAAATTATCAATAATAAAATTGTCAATTTTAAAAAAATAATCTATATTTGTATTTTTCCTTGTGGCGGAAACTTGCTTAGGTATGTAATATTTTTGCAATTTCAGTTGAAAGGGTGGTCATAGAAATTTTATTTAAAGTTTGGAAAAAATTGTGAAGTGGAAAATTTCATTTCTGGGGGAGCCCTGTTGAATTGTTATTGTTTTTCAATTTTGTGAGAATCTTTGTTTGGCTGTAGCTCGCAGGCGTGCTTGCCGTACCTGAAAAAAGGCACCAACCCACACATATTGAACCTTAGCCCTCCACTAAATCTGAACCCGCAGTGGTTCAAAAACCATGTCGGTAAGCAGGCAATCTTAAAGCTCAATTTGCTTATTTCTGTGCTTTTGAAGTTGGCAATTCTTTCAACGAGCTATCTGATTATTTTCCAAAGCATACACCATGGCCAAATATGGAATGTCGATGTGTGTTCTTGGTATGGCTGAAGAGTTCAGGGCTGACCGTATTGCCGTGAATGCACTGTGGCCTCAAACAGGTAAGCTCGACTGAGGACACTAAAGGCTTGTTTTTTGGAGAATCCCTTCAGATTTATTCATTTACTCTCCTCTCTATCACTTCATCAGCCATTGCAACTGCGGCAATGAAGATGCTGGGAGGCGAAGAAGCCATAAAACAGTGTCGGACAGACGAAATTATGGCTGATGCTGCATATGCAATTTTAACCAAGGACAGCGGCAATTTTACTGGCAATTTTTGCATCGATGAAAACATCCTGCGAGAGGTTGGAGTCACTGATTTCAACAAATATGCCGTCACCCCGGGTGAGTACCATAGAGTTTTTATGCCAGGTGACCTCACTTTTCCAATTGTTTCATGAATTCAGTTGTTGGGTGCTCAATGATGATGATGGTGATATTGAGTGGGCAAGGGGAAGGGGGGCACTTAAAAAATTAAAAATGTACTCGGCATTAAGCACATCTTTACGGTGAAAGCCGCTTAATTCCATCAGGATGATTCCAGCAATTTTGACTGCTATAGGCAATGAATGTTAAAAAACATGCTAAAAATTGACCTCATCAAAATAATTTGCTCTTTGTTTTAAAAATGCATATATTTTATTGTGCATATGCATTGAAATATTTAATTTTTTTTTTGTTTTTTTTTTGTTAAAAAAAGTTGTAAGTAGGCTAGTGTTTGATGTTACCTGTTTGCTGAAACAGCTGAAATTTAATGTTCTAAAATTCGCAGAAAATCCATATCAGAACAGTCACTGATGCATTAGATGCACGTTGTCCAAACGTGTCCGTGCTTGTATGAAAGCTGCTCAGACTAGTTTCACGCATTTGCATTATATTGTCATGTGGAAAATATGATCAGAATATGCGAAGAAACGACCGGATTAAGCAATTTTTTTTTCATAAAGGGCAGCCTAGAAAAAAATCCGATTGATAGTTTTGATCGGAAAACATAACTGACAGAATTAAGCGTATATTCAATTTCACCAACTTTCAAATCATCAATTTGATGTAAATGATGTAAGCATAGGAAATAACAAATTTGACAGTAGTGGCAATGGACCTTATATCAACATTGTCTAATTTATAAACTTTTAAATTTAGCCATTTTGTCAAATAAGCTTTGCGAATCCCATTTTCCAAACCCTTTGTGCGATATTGTGATCCTTATAATCACCAATGAAATTGATATTTGCAAAACAGGTTTTTTGATTTGACAAAGTAGAGTTTGTTTTTAATAAAGAATTTTTTTGTTTTTGAAGGCGTCACGCCATTGCCAGATTTCTTTTTGGATGATGTGCCCCACGGTGCAGTTGAAAAGGCGTTCAAAGACATCAAACTTCATACCTCCTCACCGAACAAAGGAGCTTCTGCTTCTGCTGATGCACCAAAATCTGGTTCCATCGCATCAGTTTTCGAATCCATAAAGACAGTCCTTAATGAAGATATAGTCCAGAAGACGGGGGCAACTTATTCATTCGTGTTATCAGGTATGCGATATGTAACAGAACAAATCAGAAAATGTCAATGGATTCGTTCTTCTTTTAAAAAGTTTAAAAGCTCATGGTGCTGCTGAATCGAAGTTATTTTTAACAGTATAAATGCAGTATGTTTTCATTAACTAACGTGATTTTTGAGCGAAAAAAAAACCAAAAAAAACATTGTAGTGCGATTTTAGAATTATGAATTATTATTCTGCAGTTTAATTTTGCATAGTTTAATTTTATGCACATTAACAGGGTATCCCCAGACCTGGAAAAGTCAGGGAAGAACGGCTTATTTTGAAAGTCAGGAAAATTCAACGTAGCCATGTTGTTGCGATACAAAATAAATGATTTTACATCGTTAGCTCAAAACCCATTTTCCAAGTGCAAAGTTTCCAAATTTTCCACGTTTTTAGAGTACAAATTTACAAAAATTTCCACGTTTTTCAAGGACAAAATTACAACATTTTTCGATTAAAAATTTTCAACATTTTCTAAATATAAAATTCAAAATTTTTTCGTGCAATTTTTTTTCTAATTTTTTACATTTTCCACGTTTTCCAAAGACAATGTACAAATTTTTAATACATACATGTATTTTCCAAATACAAAATTGTCCAAATTTTCACAATTTTTCATGCAATTTTTTTAAAAATTGTTAAATTTTTCTATGTTAATTTTGCAAAAATATTTTCCTGTGTCGATTTTGACATTGTCATTGGTTAGGGAAATTATTTTAAAACCTGGAAAAGTCAGGGAAGTTGAAATTGAAATTTTTGGGGGAACCCTAATTAACAACTACAATTTTTTCTGTTGCTTGCATTGATCTTTGGATGGTGCATTTTGAAATTCAAATGAAGTTTTTAATACAGTTATTTCCCGAAATCTTGACTGAAAAATTTGCTACTTCTTCTCCATAGGTCCAGAACAAGGAAATTGGTATCTGGATTTGAAAAACGGAAGTGGTGCTGCTGGTCAAGGGGATTTGCCTACAAATGCGGACGTCACATTTACAATGAAAGACCAAGATTTCATCAAAATGTTTTCAGGTATGCAAGATAAGACATAAACTAAAAGAAGAAAGGATGTATTTTAACACAACTTGAAATGAGTAATTTGTTTTTTAGGTGCACTGAAGCCAACCACTGCATATATGTCTGGAAAACTTAAACTTAAAGGGGATTTAGGTAAAGCAATGAAGCTTGAAAAATTAATGGGAAAACTGAAATCAAAGCTTTAAAGGTTTGCGCTACAAATCTGGCCTCAAGGGATTTAAAAGCAATTATTAACCGGTGTGGCACGATTTGCTGGGCAAGTCTCGAGCACATGTAACTGGCGGTCGCAAGCTACTAATTTTTTACAAAATGTTTGTGTACTTTGGACACCATTTGAGGTGCATTGGCACACAATATTTTGGGTAACTCAACAATTTTCAATAATAAAAGATGATTAATTAATTGAATTTATGGTAAAGTATAGATTTTTTCAAACTTGCGCATGATTTTATTATTGCATTTACTAAGGTCGCATTTAAGGTAAAAAACGCGGCAATCATAATATCTAAACGTGACGTAAAGTGCTCAAGAAAACATTTTATTTCTTAGGTAAGTGCAATAGTTTTTGCAATAAAATCTGAGCAATTTCCTCTAGCTTTACACTCACGTTTTTAGACATTCAGTGGTGGTCTTCAAATTTAATTGTGATCTAATGTATTTATTTTTCTAAGGTCCAAAAAGTGGTACTCTTTTGGACCTTATAGACAGTCCTAGACAGTTTTATAAAATGTGCATTCATTAGACTTTCCATTTTGGATTATTTTTTATTTAGTAAATATAAAGAGTTTGCATTTTTTTAGAACGTAAACAGAAGTGATGAAAACCTCTGCTGGGGAAATTTGTTTTCTTACATACAGTATGCCATTTTTGTGTAACACTTGCAATTTTAGAATGCACTTCCAGTCGGTTAGTTCAATAATCGTGGAGGAAGTAAGCAAATTAAAGTCTCCGGAGGTTGGCCACAATTAATAAAAAAAAAAGGTTAAAAATAAAATAAAAAAATGTAAATTTCATTGGTGTTTATTTTCGTAGTAAACACCAATGAGGGGGATGTGCAAGCTTCACCAACCTGGGAAGTTTGCCCATGGGGGGGACTTTCACCCCCAAGAGGGATCTACATGGAAGAGCTGCGCCACTTAAAGAATTTTGCACATCATTAAAATTCTTACTGACCTAAACCAGGGAGCGAACCTCACAAGTTAGGATCAAGAGACGAGCGTAAAATGGGCTAAAAATCAAGAATTTATAAAAAAACAAACAATCCAAAACAGTTGTTTTTCAGGGATTTGGGAGTAAGATGAATTTGCTAGATGGAATTTATGGTTTGCCCATTTCAAAAGGGTGACTACTTATCGCTATAAATTATTTAAAATTCTCGAATTTGTTTAAAAGAATATGAATTTTAGTTACCGGTATTATTTTTTTCGTTTATTTATTTTTTAAATGAATACATGTAATTGCATATCAAGTTGAAATTGCCCCCCATTCAATGGCAACCACGTGGTGTAACAGAAATGTAATAACGCTTCTACTTCCGTCTGTAGGCGATTGTCATCAGGTGATTCTTGAATTTTTCGGGGAAAGTTTGCGGTTTTCTTACTGGAATTTGCTATGGAGGCGAAGGAAAAGGAGCATCTTTTGGCATTAAAAGGTAAGAATACTAAAAACTGTCCCTTAAAAATCCTATTTTAAAGCTGTTTTAGTCATAAATACGCGAACGATTCGAAACCCAGACTGTCCGCAGAACCCTGGCTTAGCTATAGTGTATACATGACCCTAGTTCCTTGGTTCGTTTTAAGTTTTTGCGGAAAAACAAACATGTTTTAATAACAAACATAACTGGTAATACTAGGCTACTACTAGCTTGACCAATAATGAGAGGGCGTATGCTATTTAAATGGGGACTACATGGTCATGAATTTTGGTGCACTGAGGTCTGACCCCGCAGCTGATATTTTCCATAATGGCATGTATCGAAAATTTGTACTTCGAAATTCGAACGTACAATACAATACAATACAATATTTTATTCACGAAGGTCACAGTGAAGTGACGTATGAATACACAAGTTATCCCTGT
>JAQGBX010006296.1:0-12636 GCA_034698745.1 Megaphyllum sjaelandicum
ACGAATCCATAAACCCTGCTCCCTACCTTTCGGAGGTAAGACAGGTTGGGAGTCCGTCCCCACAGAACTTCGTAAGGGGACCTCATTGACAACATCCGTTGGGGCAGTCGATTCTTGATGTGCGTAAACGTCCTGAGGAATTCTGCCCAAAAACGCAGAGGCAGGCCGGAGTCTTTCACCATGACTCGGATGGCCTGCAGCGCTGTTACCACGCTCTGCTACCATTGTTAGGTAGCAGACGACGTGGTTGAGATGAGGCCTAATAAATTATGTGGCCACCGAAGCCCGAAAGAAAAATACCATTGGCAGTTATTACTGGTTGTAAAACACTTGCTTTTTACTCACATGGTCTCATTTGCTAATACATCATTAATCCATGTAGTTATGCATAATCCAAAAGGCACAAAATATTCGGTAAAAGCAAAAAGAGACCGAAAAAACGAAATCAGCTGTTGCCAACGTGGCAACAGCAGCTCGAGTGGCGACTGCTAAACAAAATATATCGAAGCTAAGCGCTTACGGCGCTTCAACTAAGGAAAAACACTCGAGGGCTGCGCTAGGCGCAAGTGCAAAGCAAAAAGGGCATTCAGCGCCTACAGAAACAAAAACAGCAGCACTAGGCACGGGTACGAAAAGAAAAACACAGCCACAGTCGCCGCCTAGTGACAAAAACAAGGAATAGCACTAACAGCAGACGATCCTAACTGTTAGCAGACACATTACCGATCCTAACCAATGATAGATGGGCAAAAAGGGGAAAGACAAAAAACATGAGCAAATATCAGATTAGTATCAAGGTTAGGATCTAAAATATTACGAAAATGCGTGTGCCCACACACAAAAAGGGTCAAAAGCAATCAGAAACAACTAATAATAAGAGAACCTTTCTCCGGAATAGGGGGAGAAAGGGGGGGGGCATTTTGAAGGCACGAGACATGCTACCCTCCGGCTTGAGGATAACAGCGAAGTGCACGATCTCGGTCGGCGTGCCCCTGGTGGTCCCTGAGCCCTATAAAGATAGGGCGCTGACCAGACGTTGGCGCTCTTAGCTCCACTGGCTCGTGTCGCGGCAGGTCGTGCTCGCGTACTTTTGTTGTGCAATTGTTGGGTCGCCTCGCCCTAGGCGACCTTTTTGCGAGAGCGACCCTGGCGGTGTCGTTTGGCTTCAGGACAGCGTTTTACGTGCAAAGCTGTATTGTAAGTTTCTTTTGGGCTTTGCCCCCTTTTGTTCGAAAATTAAAAAAAAAGTTTCCACGTTCTCTCGTCGTTTGTGCCCTCTCTTCTATTGCCGGATAGCGGCTAGGGCATTACAGTCTACACCCACCAGAAAATGTAACTGCAACCGGTGTGATGAGTCGAATTCGCCATATAACACGGTAAAAACGGCACCATACTTTTGAAAAGTATGGTGCTGTTTTTACGGTAAAAAGTGTCTAACGTTGACGTTACTTGCACATGTGCATTGGCGCAGACACATGAATGTGACGTCAATGTTGTGCGTTTTTTCGTTGGTATACCAATCGTATTGCGGGGATACAATCGGTAGTCCTCTCACTGGCAAACTACTATCAACAGATTAAATCTAGAATGATTAATGCAGTCGGAAATTTGATTTTATATTATGTAATTTTCTTAAATGCAAATAAAGGTAGGTGAAACAATTGTATTTTTTCATATTTCAATGAACATTCTTACGTGATTTTGAGGCCAACCTGACTCCCAAGATGGAGGTTAATATTGTGCCAAACTGAATTTACGATGTGCTAAACTTGTCAAACGACCATGCACGGTATTTTTCAGGTTAAATGTTACCATATCTCTTACGTTACACTAGCAATATCTTTCTATTGATTGTCGACAATTTACATTAATTTATTTAATGACTTACAACATAAATTTTATAATAAAAGTAGGGACCAGACTGACGCTTGAGTCGCCAAAAATCTGATCGACGTAAGAAGAGGTTAGCACGTGCTTCCCACGGTTTGCTCGAGACGAAGGACAGGTCAAGTTCAGTTGAAGGTCGGCAAGGGAAGAAGGAGAAATGCACTTGAAGGTCCTGTACTGAACAGGTCAACTTGTTTTTTACGGTGCTTTTTTCAGGGGCTGGGAGCAGACCATATTGTTTGTCCATGGTTGCCGCAGTACTACCCTACCATTGCCAATGTCACAGGTGGAGCAGGCCACGTTCAAGCGGAAGTGCATGAAGGAAAACTCCACTATTTTTTTTTGTCTATCCTCGGATCAGAGAGACCCTCTTCCAGGGCTTCTCCGGCGAGAAGTGCAGGAAATGCTTGCTGCACATACAGAAGACCTACCAGCCTACCTCTCGTGAGCAATGTTGGCATTTGCACTGCCAATTCGTTTTGCTTAAAATGAAAGCCAACGAGTCCATCGAATCCTACATCGCTAGGGTAAAGCCTTTAGTGACTCTTCTGGAAGAGGCGGGTCATACGGTCGCTAATGAGGAACAAGCGTTCCAGATGTTGATGAGGTTACCTTCTAGCTTTAAATTAAAGATCAAGCTACTACACACATAGTCTGATGCGAAGTTAACTCCTGCTAGGGTCAAGGAGGCCCTAATTGCCGAGGCAAACAGTCTGAGATACGCAAGGAGTCTTGGCGTAGCTGCGACAGAACATGCATCTATTGACGATGTCCTCCTCTTCCAGCATACCGGTGCGGGGCTGACAAAAGTCCGTCTAAAGGAGACCAGGACCTGTTACCCGTGTCTAAAAGTAAGTCAACTCGCTAATGAATGCCGGACTGTGCCATATCAGACCAGGCCAGGGGCGATACCGCAATATCCCCCCTATCAGCAATTTCAACCAGTCCCCGTTGGAGGTTCTGGTGGACAGGGTTCTCAACCCACCGCACCACAACGGGGGAGAGGTGGAAGGCGTCGTGGAGGCAAGTTAAAGGGTAAAGCAGCCTCCAACGTAGTTGTCGTTCCCCAAGAGTGGCGCAGCTTTCAAGTCATGAACGTAGACGAATTCTTTGACTGGACTGGAGTGGACGTGATTGCACTTAGCACCGACGGACCAGACGTCGATAGATGGACTTGGGATTTCGGAGTTGGTATGAGCATCAGCCATGACCACAGGTGGTTTTCTCACCTGGAGGAGATCACCCTGATTAAGATAAATTCTTTTTCGGGGACATATTAAGTTACCGGCAAGGGCACGGTAGTGCTCTCCTCTAAGATAGGTGATACCACCAGAGGCATAGCAATACGGAACGTAGCCTAAGCTCTGTTTGGCCGGAGAAACTTAATTTCGGCCTCTCTACTCGCAAAAGCTGCCAGCTGCACCTGGCAGGGATCAGTTGAGGCGGTCAAGGTCTTCAACAAAAAAGGAACATAGGTTCTCCATTGCGAGTTAGTGAACCAGCTGCACCATGTGACAGCGGTGCCTCGACCTGACATGCGCGACAAATTATCGCCGGCATTGTCGGTGTCTGCCAGGAAGGATTCGAGTTTGCGACTATGCATCAGTGGCTAAACCATATATCCCAACAAACTATTTTGGAGATGGCCAAGTCTTCGCACTTTCGCGGTTTGCCTGTCTTCAAAGAGCAGCCGCAAAGTTGCAAGACGGGCTATCAGTGCAAGATGCGTCGTCCAACTTACCTGGCTGTAGATAAAATCTATATGAAGGCACTGCTGGAACTGGTGCACGCAGATGTATGGGGTCCAACATCTTACATGTCCGGTGCAGGTTGTCGCTACTACCTGGCCATCATCAACGACTTTTCGTGTTGGTGCACAGTGTTTCCACTGCAGACGAAGGACCAGGTGATGGACAAAATCTTCAGGTACATCACAGTGATGAAGAAGCAGTCTAGGATGTCTGTGAAGGCTATCCAGATGGACAATGGGGAAGAATTCTGCTCCAAAGCGTCTGAGAGGTTTTATGCCAAAAATGGCATAAGGCACATGCATATGAACGTCCACGCCCCGCACATGAACGACGTAGCGGAACGTTTTAATCAAAGGACTCAGGATTACCCCCACGCTTTTGGGCAGAATTCCTTCAGACGTTCATGTACCTGAAGAATCGACTGCCCCAGCGGATGTTGTTACACCTCCGAATGGTAGGGAGCAGGGTCAACGGATTTGTTCCTCCACCCCAACGTGAGGGGAAACTGAGCGACTCTTTCCGATTAAGAATTTTGATTGGCTATGCTAGGACCAGTAGAGGATATCGGTTTTATGACCCTACCTCGGACAAGGTCTTCAAGTCTAGTGAGGCCAAGGTGGTAGAAGGTACTTCAGAGACTGCTCCTGACGAAAAGTTGCTAACCAAAATGGAGAAGCCAGAGCCTAGACGCAATGTCCCGGACGGACATCCTCCAACGGCTTTCCTGACTGTTCCGACTGTTTCTGCTCGGAGTGCCCCGGTGACCTCCCAACAACAATCGCCAGACCAACCGACGACGCCACAAGTATCCTTAGTGGTCTGAAAGCGAGAACTCATAACTCGCACAGAGGGCAGTCGCATAGACATGTATTACTGGTACAGGGATACACGTCTTAAGACAAAGTACGAGGTTGCTGCCTTTTGCCAAAAGGAGAATCTTCCTTACAATCCTGACGCTCTTGACTTTTCCCATAAAAATACTTTTCAGGGGGAGATCAAAATTGCCCCGTCAAACAAAATGGACAACGAGGTCCCCAAACTGGAGCCTATAGTTCCTGACAAACCTACTCCTGGGTCCTCGGATTCCGCTACCCCTGGTGGTGCGGAAGCACACTTGGTGGAGGAGACGGAACCCTTCACTTACGAGGAGGCGATGTCGGCGCTGAATGCCGATAAATGGCAGGAAGCGATGGAGGACAAATTGCAAGTCCTCAAAGAGCGTGAATTTTACGAGTCCGTACAGCTTCAGCAGGGTGATCATGTCCTTGGCTGTAGGTGGGTTTATGCCCATAAGAGGGACTCGAAAGGTGCAGTTGTCCGACACAGGGCCCTTCTGGTTGCAAAAGGGTTTCAACAACGCAATGGGTGGGACTACATGGAGGTGTACAACCTGGTGATTAATTTCACTATCGTTCGTGTAGTCATACTCGTGCTTTTTGTGTTTGGAGGTTAAGTTACTTGTCACCTCGACGTCAAGTGTGCCTTTCTTTACGGCACACTTGACAAACCCACCCTAAAGGAACTGCCTCCAAGGGCAACGCGAATTGACGAATGTGCCTGGGGCTAAACAAGTCCTTGTATGGCCTACACCAAGCAGGTCGTTGCTGGTGGTTAACGTTGCACGAGGAACTGCAACGTCAGGACTTTATCCCACTTGACAGTGCCGAGTGCATTTATCGACTCTGGTGGAATGCCCTGGTCATGGTTTACGTAGATGACTTGTTGATCCTAGGTAAGACAGATAGGGTAATTACTGAGGTAGTGGACCGACTATCCCAGGTCTATGACCTCAAAGTTCTAGGCCTGGTGCAGACCTTCCTAGGAATACAATTTGAGCAGGAGTGTTTTGACGGAAGCGTAACCATGCACCAGACGCCGTATATCGACGCCCTCAGCAGGAGGCTAGACATGATCCCGACGAGACAAGTGAAGGAACCACTCCGAGTAAGAACCGTGTTTTCCCACGACTTGATGACTTGTGCTGGAGATGCGATTCCGTATCCATATCGGAGCTTGATTGGCTCATTGCTGTATCTAGCCAGGATGACCCGACCTGACATTTTGGTCGCAGTAAATACTTTAGCAAAGCACAGCAGTTCGCCCTAAATGACGGCTTAGTATCAGGTGAAAAACTTAATGAACTACGTTCACCAGACCAAAAATAAAGGTTAGTTCTCATTCGAAGCCCTGTACCAATGTCAGGGCGTACTCTGACGCATCCTGGAAGTCTGATGTGGATACGAGTCGCTCCATCTCGGGCATCTTAGTAATGATCTGCCAGTCCCCGGTATCCTGGAGGTCTTCGCGTCAGACGATGATTGCACAGTCGACCATGGAGGCTGAACTCATGACCTCGGTCGACCTAGTAAAGGAATTACTTAGGTTGTGCAGATTTCTGGGGAGGCTAAGATCATATTACCCTGTCCCATCCAGGAACCAGACTTGTTCCTCGACAACAAATCGGCGATCCACGCTATTAAGAACGTGGTCAAGAACAACGCGACAAAGAATTTCATTATAAAGCTTCGTTTTGTCAGGGACCATTTTAGGAGGGGTTTATTCCGACTTTATTTAATCGGTTTCAAATGCAACTTTGCGGACTTTTTAACTAAACCTCTCTCAGCCTGCAAAATTGAGGCCCTTACCCCGTATCTAGGGTGCCAGTGAAATCCTTTTGCCGGGTAAAGCCACGCTACTGGGAAGCATGTTATCCTTACTGCGAAAGGGTAGCATGGCTCGTGTTCAAAAGGAATTCAAAATTGGGTACTTGTTTGTTATACCGACTACTGAGCCAAAAAAGCATAGAAGCTATGCAGGGAAACGCACCGAATTTTTGAATTTCTATAGTTGAATTCCAATGTTAATGTACCATAATGTATCAATTTCTTCCCAGATTTTAATTTAAATATATTTTTACCATTTTAGGTTAGGTAGGTTAGGCCGGCGGAGGTGTGGGGGCCGCAGGCTCCTTTGAAATCACATTTACATAGACGTTTCCCTGCATAGCTCGGTAGTCGGTATAACAAACAAGTACCCAACATTCTTTAGAATAGGTCACACCTAGTGCTCCCTTTTCTTCCCTTGTGAGATGTTTAAATGGCGGTCGTAAGCCGGGAGTGCCTGGTGTGTACCTTGAGTGTGTTAATCTTTCCCTTTGAAATGATTTCGTACTTTTCTTTTCATTTAGTCATTCTAGAAGGCTGACCTTACAGAGGAGATTTCATTATGCATACCAGTTTGGTACCTTTGTTATGTTTTTCTTTTCTTCATTTCATGCAAAGGGTTCATAGTGTTAAGTGTTCCTTTTGTTTGTTTGCTTAGTTAGGGTTTGCCTGGTGTACTGCCCCACCAGTCGGTGGCGCCTCCATCCAGATGATTATGTTTTGCACCTGACCCTGGTATGTGTTGGGATTGGCGGCGCTGCAATCACCTTTTGTTTTTTATTTTTGTACGTACCCCTAGTCTGAAAAAGTTTTTTTTCGAACGCCATCTTGCTTTTATACTACTTGTGTCATTGTAACCATGTGAACAAAACTTGTGGGCTAAGGATCCCTTTGCCCTTACGGGATCCACTTCTGGAACTGTTTTGTGTAGTGAGTAACACCATGAGTAAATGGTTTGAACGTTACATTGGCTTCCAGCTTGTTTTTGTTTTGGACAGTGCTTTCCTAACCACAGATCCACGGCTCTCTCTGCTGCCTTACAGTATCCATATGCCATCAAAATGCACTCCAGAAGAAGTCTCTCAAGCTCTGTAGCCTCAGCACTCAGTGTCAGGTCCTCCCAGTTAAAATCACCACACAGGAGCAGATGTTTCTTTGTCCTCAAACAACTAAGGGCCTGAAGCAAACTTGTATTGCTGGCATCATCACTGTATCCACTTCTGTAGCAGCATACCACATCCAGCTGCACATCACCATGCACTGTCAGCCCAATCATTTCAGTGAGATGTTGGTCAAACTAAGTATGAACACTAATGTTAAGCTCTTCCGTAGCATAAACTGCAACCCCCCATGGATGGTGCCCGCCCTGTCAACCTGATACAGTTTATATCCCTTGATTCCGACTTCACGGTCGTTGATGCGATCACACAGCCATGTGTTGGTCAGCACGGCAAAATCCACGTTCATTGTCAACAGCATTGTGGTGAGCTCCTGAAGCTTGGACATCAGGCTCTTGCAAATGGTTAAATGGACTTGGCACTCAACATCTAGACTAGGGGGGGCGCCTTTTCCCCACTCACTTGTTGTTTTTTAAAGGGGCAAGCCTTGCCCTGTTGCTCAAAGGGTTCGCAGGTGCGTTAAATGGATACGACCTGCCCCTGAACTCTCTAATGAGTGTGTTTTCAGGCCACTGTTCATCTAACAGCAATAAATGGTTGCTCTTGTCAAGTTCAATACAAAAGGATGAGTACCCCTCGTACTTCGGTGGCAGCTTGATGCAGTTCACATCAACGTGAAATTTATTGTGCACATACCTGGAGACAGGCGCAGTGCTGGTATTGGTTGCAAGCCTTGACACAAACAATCGTTTAATTTTCTAGAACCGAGGAGGAACGGCCCTCAGCTGATTAGCATTAGCCTGGTTGGCCTGCCAGTCCTCTCGCTGATCCAGCATTTACATCTACCCATTTTAATTATTATTTACATAGTCTAATTTAATAAAGGCCCTTTGCGTACAATATGCTGCCCAGTTAGGAGTTTTAAGATGCCACCTTTACCGGCACTGCCCTTGCCAGGTTCCAATCCTGAACCCAAGGTGGCACATCTGGCCCTGGAGCTGCAATGCTAGTGCCGGTGTCCTCAGAGGAATGCTTGGATATGGCACCATCGCTAGCCTGGGGAACAGTCGACTCATTGGACTAGAAGTGTTTTTTTTTGCCTTGCTGAGTTTGCATGGTTGGGATTGACTCACTAGCCCATGTGATCCAGGTCCATCCACTTGGTGTGCCAATTTACTTGATCTGCTCTGACCTGTATATTCACTTACTGGCCAACGTGATTTAAATCGATCCACTTAGTCTGTCGATTCACTTGATTCACTCTGACACGCAGATGGTGGTGAAATGGCCCTCCTCCGCACCAGGTTAAACTTGAACCACCCTGGGTACGGAAGCAGATTTGATTGGCCGCACACTAGTTGCTACCTGAGGGACATTGGCACCTTGTCGCGGCATACTCCCCTGCATATGTGACTCCAACTCCTCAATCAAGGACACAAACATGTCCTTCACCTCCGGCTAAGGCCATTAATGGACTCTGTGGGGTGGAGGATGTCCTCCACTGTAGGACAGAAATTAACTTTAACTTGGGACAAAACTGAAATTACATTGAAATTAGCAAAGACAAGTGGTTAGCCCGTGTACAGACTGTACAGTGCGTCCATAGAGAGGCGACGTCCTTGTCCGTGATATCCGTGTGAGAGAAAGAGAGAGTCACCTGGCCAGCCTTCACTTTTATAGGAGGTTGGGTCAGGTGAGTCGATCAGGTGACGTCAAGGTGACGTCATTTAAAGGTATGGCGCTCCAGCAGGGTGTGCAGGGCGTCCACAGAGTCTGGGACCGACTCTGCCACAAGCCCAACCTGTTGGGCTTGTGGCGGAACATTGGAACAACATTGCTCCAATCAGTTAGGCCAAGTTTGGCCAATGTTAGCAGCCAACCATGGCCCAATGTTTGCACTGCTGGATAGCAAAACCCTGGACCAACATTGCTGTTACCTGGGATATGGTGCCAATTTGGACCATTCTCGTTCTCTAATTGGTCGATAGTTTGATACTTTAAGAATAGCAAGAATTGTTGTAGCAGCTTCAAGTCGGTTTATTTCTTTATGTGAGGATAACGTTTTCAACAAATCAGGATGCAGAATGGAGATAGTCTTATTAGAAATGTGAGTTCAAGGCGTAAGTAGCACTACGGCGCTTCTATTAAGGGGGAATGGAGTTGCCTAAATAATTTAATTCCAGGTATTTGAAATAGTGCTTATTAATAACCACCATAATCATTGTAATGTAGTTGTGTTATTTGAATTTGTTAGCAATCACCTTAAGAGGAGGTGGAGCTCAACATTGCAGTGCCTGATTCCTCTTCTTTTGAAATTGAAATAAATAACAAATCTTCACTTTAAGTCGTTTCTAATTTACAAAAAATTGCATGGTTATATAAAATTTGTAAATTAAGGTAATTGTCCTGTGATCAGTTTTCCTGAATCACAAAAATTCGACAATCTCTTACGTTCGCGGTACATCTTATAAAAACAAAGCAATGATAGTTAATTGATGTAATTGATTGGACTCAGCTACTTATTTAATTTAAAATTAAACAAATAGCTGATATATCAATTTTATTGCAAGGTTGTGGGTGTCAAACATAAAAAGGTCATGTACAAAACAGAATATTGTGTGTGAGATCAGTGTCGGAAACCAAGTTTCAGTTAAAATTTTCTTAGTGTGTATAAGCGTTTTATAAACAGTGCATAATTGGCTTACAAAGGTTTCCAAATTTAAGGTATGATGAAAGAAAACTGTCCCATTTGAGAAATTATTATTATTATTATGAGCAAGAACTAGGCAAAGCCAGGGGCTTGAAGCCGAAGAATTCTAGTAGGCGAATAAATGTTTATCCAGCCTGTTCTTAAAGGCATTAACGCTGGAACAGCCGTCCAACAGTGGTCCCGGCAAGGCATTCCAGTCATTGATGACCTGCACGTTGAAGGAGTACTTCCGGACGTCGCATCGCACCGAGGGTTTGAGCAGCTTCATGCCATGCCCCCTGGTCCGCCCGCAGCTGGCCCTCTCAAAAAAATCACTGGCTGGCACTCGAAGCTTCCCACGTAGGATCTGGGCATAAGTAATATTATGTCAAATTTGATCCAATTTGCATATTTCCTTAATTTTTTTGATTGTTTATTTGTTTCATGTGCTTGTGTATACCAATAGCCTTAGTTACACCTAAAACATTTTTTTTAAAAACCTGCATTTTCATGCAAATGTTTCAACCGTTTTTCATTTTTTCTCAGTATTGACACTGTTTGGTTTATACATAAATTCATTATGCATGTTTTATTCTAAATAAATAAAACATTGAATTGATGTAATACAATTTTAGTATATGTTTGGTTTTAATTCAAATATGCCATCCTAAGATATAAATATAACTCATATATGTTTAAAAACATCTGGGGTCACATCGTCATTGGCGTGTTGAAAAACAAGGTAAGCATCAGAGGGTTAATTAAAGGGGGTTGTGTGTTAAAACGCGTAATAATAAGTTGAAGTGACCAGCAAACAAGCTTGGACTCGTTAAGACAAGTGCTTTTAAATTTAGAAATTTTGCAAAGAAGACTTCAGTCTTAATTGATTGACTTAAGATTCGTAAAAAGCATGCTTTCTCTCTGATGCAATTTCCTCGAGTTCGAGAGAAAAATATGAGAATTTATCTCTCTGGTAACTACAGGGTTGCCAACACATTTGAAAAATCGACTTGCCCGACTTTGCCTGACTTTTGCCCATTTTATTTTCATTTTTGACTGAGTTTTCCTGACTTTTCATACAATTTTGCCTAACTGAAATTACAGTTTAATAGCTTCCTTTTTTTAAAAAAGCAAAAAAAGTCTTCAATAAATGCAAGTAATAATATTTATTAAGCACACAATTATCTGACAACATGCACATTGACTTGTTCAATAACAAGGATGGGTGGCAAAGCCTGGGTATAAGTATTCATTTCACCAAATAATTTTTGCCTGACCTCAGCCTGACTTTGCCTTACTTTTCATTAAATTTTGGCAAAGTTGCCATGAATTTGCCTGACTTAGCAGGTCAGTGGCCACCCTGTACTTAATTTCGTTTCATTTTACAAGTGTTCATACATGTACAGTATATGTTTCAGCACATTAAATTGTCGTTTTACATATAAGCTTATTATTTTAGTGGTGTACTAGCTAACTGCCGATCGAAAAAATCGTGACATCAATATTTTGAAGGGGGAAGGGTGGGTACTGGAAATTTGTGACAAATTGTGACATACATGTAGGGGTGGGGGCCGGGGTCTGAAAAACTTAAAAAATCGCGTGACATCATTTCTGGATGGCCCCTTTTTCATAAACAAGCGGTTACCACAAAATTGAGCAAATGCGCGATCGGGTGCCATTCTGCGCGCATCCCGGTTAATGCGTTATCCGAAGTCTTCCGGTCATCATCAGTTATTGATCATGCTGCATCAGAGGAATGTGGCGATGGTCCATAACTGGAAAGGTTACCGGCAACTGCGCCGTGCATTGCAATGCGGAATCATTCCGTTCGCATGCAGCTAGGCGCACCTAGCATTCCTTAAAACAAACGGAGCAACGTTTTGATTAAAAAATCAATAAAGTTGGCATTTCGGGTGGATCTTGCGTCGTGCAAGGAAAAAACAAAAGTGCCAAACAGTGTTAGAAGCTAAGTTGACACGTGTGCACCGAGGGAGGGGGAAGTTGTAAGAGCGTGTTACGCAAACCCACTAAATTGAGCGGCGACGTTACACGGGGGCGCTAACGACGCACGCCACCTGGCGCCCCGAACGGGAGCGACCATAAATGACGCCAACACGTGTTACCCCCCCTTCCTTCGTCGTACGTAAATCATACTTGTAACGAGCGCGTAGGACACATTCTTCCCAACTAAGCTGTGACCTTTATCGCAATTTCAAACTGTCTTGAAAATGTTTTAACGAAGTTCCTATACATCATGGGAGAGAAAAAAAAAGGAAATTGAAAATATGTATAGATTGGAAAAGTGTAACGCATTTTAAAATACATTTTGCGTTACGGTATTAAAATACACGCATTTTGAAATTCATTTTCAAAATGTAATCTTGTCATGATATTATTGTAATTGCATCTCAAAATGCAATCTAATTTCTAAAAATATGCTTGAAAACGGATTCTTCAGGAATTGTCCTAAAAATGTTAAAGAGATTGGATATTTGTCGTTAGTCCGACCTCTTCTCGAGTATTGCTCC
>JAQGBX010006297.1:0-12635 GCA_034698745.1 Megaphyllum sjaelandicum
TCCCCCTACCCTCGGTATCAACCCTTCGAGTCCCTATTTCAGTTCCCCCAGGTATAATCTCTTCCAAGTCCCTATTTCCGTCCCCTCCCCGCGCAGTTTCATTTCTTCCAAGTCCCTATATCAGTCCTCTCTTCCCGGTACTATCTCTTCCAAGTCCCTATTTCAGTCCTCTCCCCCGGGACTGAAAATATAATTTTGACCAAATTAATTTTTTCAAAAAATAATGACAAACATGACGTCAAAATCCTGGCGTTGCCCGTGGAAAATTGACCTAGGTAATGACATTCTTTTTGAATTACTATTAAGTCACACAAACGTTATTTTTGAATGACCCCTTAAGTCAAACAAACGTCCTTTTTGAATGACCCCTAAGTCACACAAACGCCTTTTTTGAATGACCCCTTAAGTCATACACACTTCCTTTTTGAATGACCCCTTAAGTCATACACACCTCCTTTTTGAATGACTCCTAAACCAAACGCACGTCCTTTTTGAATGACCCCTAAACTAAATGCACGTCCTTTTTGACTGACCCCTAATCCACACACACGTCCTTTTTGAATGACCCTTAAAACCACACACAAATGTCCTTTTTTTGAATGGCTTCTAAACCACATGGACGTCCTTTTTGGTTGACCCCTAAGCCACACGCACGATGACTCGATGATACCGAGGGGAGGGGGACCTGAAATAGAAAATTGGAAGGGTTAATACGGGGGGGGGAGCGAAGCTGAAAAAGTGACTTGGAAGAGATGATACCGGCCGGGGAAGGAAGTATAGCCCGGGCAAAGCCGGGCCTTATTGAATTACTTTCAAGTCCCACAAACGTCCTTTTAGAATGACCCCTAAGTCACACAAACGTCCTTTTTGAATGACCCCTAAAGTCATACACACGCCTTTTTTGAATGACCCTCTTAAGTCACACCCACGTCCTTTTTGAATGACCCCTAAAAACACACAAATGTCCTTTTTTGAATGACCCCTAAACCACACACGTCCTTTTTGAACGACCCCTAGCTCAGCCACACACCCGTCCTTTTTGGTTGACCCCTAAGCCACATGCACGTCCTTTTTGAACGACCCCTAAATCACACACAAACGTCCTTTTTGAATGGCCCCTAAACCACATGCACCACCTTTTTGAATGTCCACACACCCACACGACCACACGACCACCCACACGACCACACGTTTTCTATTTTATATATTAGATAGATGAAAAATTTCCATTAAGGGAAAGTACCAAGGCTAGATGACAGGGTTCCCCCAGACCTGGAAAACCTGGAATTGTCAGGAAAATTGAAAATGACCTGGAAAAGCCAGGAAAGAATTGTTTATTTGGAAAAAAAGTCAGGAAAATTCAACGCAGTCACGGCGATCGAAAATTAATACTTCTACAAGGTTGAATCAGGGTCCATTTTTCGAGAACAAATGTGCAAGAATTTTCCACATTTTATGAGTACAGATTTGCAAAATTTTCCACGTTTTCCATGGGTAAATTTAAACAATTTTCCACGTTTTCTGAATTAAATTCGCAAAATTTTCCACCTTTTCTGAGTACAAATTTTAAATTTTTTTACCTTTTCTCAAAAAAGAGAACAAATTTGTAAAATTTTTCACCCTTTCTGAATACAAATTTGTGAAATTTTCCCCCTTTTCTAAGTACAAATTTGTAACATTTTTCACGTTTTCTAGTTAAACTTAGCAAAATTGTCCGCGTTTTATGATTACAAATTAAAAAAATATTCCGCGTCTTTCGAGTGCAAATTAACAAAATTGCCAACGTTTTCAGTGTACAAATTTTTAAAATTTTCTTGATTTTTCGAGTACAAATTTTCCACATTTTCCGAGGACCAAATTGCAAAATATCTTACTTTTTCCGAGCACAAATTTTCAAGATTTTCCGAATACAGAATTTTACCATTTAAAAAATTTTAGTGCATTTTTTTTAAATTTAAAAAAAAATTCTATGTAAATTTTCAAAATTGTCTTTAGTAAATTATAAAAAATTTCCAGTGTCAATTTTTGGAAAATGTCAATTTTTCACGTTGTCATTTGTCAGGGAAATTTTTTTTGAAACCTGGAAAAGTCAGGAAGGTGAAAATAAAATTTCAGGGGAACCCTGGCTTAGTCAGACTTAATTTGTGTAATTATGGTACATGGCAGGGTAAAGAATTGAATTGAATTTCTATAAAACGATATTCTCCATGTAAATTTTACCTATGAAAGTTAAGGGGGAGTCCTATGGCAAATGAGGGCAGTTCCAAATATCTACTGTTAGGGGCCATCCATATCGGACGTCCGGCAAGGGGAGAGGGAGGTATGTGAAAATGGGACACAGGCGGTTTATGGATGATCCTTGACCTTCTACAGTAAAACTTGGAAATTAGTCCAGTTTTTTTTTTAAAAAAACCTACGAAAACAAGAAATTAAACTTTTAGCAAAATCGGCCATTTAGACCCCGCTAAAATTATCTACTACATTAGGTATTCCTGGATGCCAGGCAAACCTAACTGATAATTTAAGCGTTGGCGCCAAAAAAAAAATAGTGTACTGACCGGGGACTAATTGGCCGATTTTGCTAAGTTCTATTTCTTGTTTTCGGTTTTTTTTTTTTTTTTTTTTAAAAACTGGACTAATTTTTAGTTTCACTGTAGAAGGTCAAGGATCATCCATGAACCGCATGTGTCCCATTTTCACATACCTCCCTCTCCCCTTGCCGGACGTCCTATATGAATGGACACTAATAGGAGTAGACATTTGGAACTATACCCTCATTGGCCGTCGTGCTCCCCCTTTAAACTAAAAGGAAGCCATTCTCATTTTGCACTCTGGCAGCGTATGCAGTTTGAGCGAAATTGGAGATTTTCACACAATTCCACAAATTTCAGAAAGAGCTTAATTGTGTACCTTCAGAAGTCGAGAAAATCCTGGTTTTCGAGTTCAATCAACATATTTCAGATAAATGCCGTTACACAAAACTTTTCGAACCACGCGCGCCATGGGCGAACTCAAATCGATTGATTTAAAAAAGACGCACCTGCGTGGCCATCATTGCCAATCTTAAAGCATTTTCCTGTCGAAAAACGTCAATTTTGTCGGAAAGAACGGAAGACATCGTTTCCCCGAGGTTTCGGTTCTACAAATAGAATTCTTATTTGCAGAGACGATGTGAAGAAATTTTTTGGTTGGCAATTATATTTTTAGTCAACCTTCCACGTGTTAAACCTATGCATGTCGTCTGCTCCTTCATTGGGTTGGGTTGGTAGATATTCTTCGAGATTGACTATATTTTCTAATTTTTTGTATATAGATGAGTATTACAGTATTTTTGAATCATGGGAGTCATCGTAAAATCTTTTTACTGTATATCATGCGAGCAAGTACAGGCATCATATTTCAGAAATGCTGAAAAAGGTCGCCATTTCAATGACATTATAACAGGATATAAAAATCCCGTGTTTATTACTCCTCACATAATTCAAAAATACTGAAATATGTCCACAAACTTGTGAAAATATGGTAAATTTCGACGATTATCTATGAAAACGATAAAGTAGCAGACGACGTTTGACTAAAAAGGTTGCAAACCAGAAATGTCTTCACATCGACGCTAGCCAAAGTCCATTAAAGCTATTTGGATTAAAATTGGAGAATGCCACTTGCCGGAAGTCAAAACTAATTTTCATCTAAAAAATGACCCTATTGACTGTATAAACTGTAAATTTAAATCTTAAATGATAAATTGGAATTCAAACCAAATTAAGAGCTGGAGGATGTTGAATTATTAGTTGAATTGGAAGAGTCGAATCAGGCCTGGCCGCAAAAGTGACGCTGTTCACATACTGTATACTGTACATGTATTGCAAGTAGCATATTAAAACCTACTGCAACGGTGAAAATGTCATTTGCATCGCTGTCGTCAACATTTTTAACTGGTTCGTAGCTGCTGGCACTGGAACCTTGCTTGGGTCATAAGTCAATGTCAAGTACATGGGGTAGATTACGCAAAGCTAAATAACGCAATAGTAATCATGAGAAGGATGAGGGGAAAACTTTGGAATGAAGGTCAAAGACAAGATTTATGGACGATCCTGATATCGGGCAATGCAAAGCGATGACTACGAGAAATACTTGAACTACGACCTCAAACAGCATGCAGAATGTGTATGATCAATGAAGACTTCAATTTACCCAATTCATTTTATCTAATTTTATGAACGACCCCTATGTGGGATTGTCAGTACACTACCACGTCATCACTCCTAGCATTTCCCACCACCCATATGGAAGTATATGGAATTATTTTTAATGGTCCTTATGCAGATTTCGTCAGTATGCTTATATATATCACGTGACATTTCAGGCATTCCACTGGCGAAAATTACCCATGAGGCAATGCCGATGCACGTTCGTATTATTCGCTGAAAATATCACGTGATGTAGTCCCATACGTAACTGTGCATAAGGTCAATTGAACTTTATAAACTCTGCAATATGCAGTAACATTTACGAGATTTGGTTTCGGGGTAGTTCAAAAGTTTCGATTTTTTCCAACAATTACTGTATGTCATGGATCGTCCATAACTTTAGTCGAGAGAGCCAGCACCAAGAGGTAAAAATCGATAATATACAGTGGTCGTCCATAAATTAGAAGAAAGAATGCTTTAGCCCAGAGATGGAGCTAGAAAATATCGGGATCGTCCATAAATTCCGTCAAACTTCACAACTGCCATGGCTATTGTACACGCATTAAATTAACGATCATCCACGATCAATGCTTCAGCAAAAAAGAAGGAGTCCAAGCACACGGTTAGGTTGAGGCGAGGTAAAAGCTATACAATGATGCGATATGACCAGTTCATGACTGGTATGGAGGTAAATACAAACTTGTGCAATAATGGTTCATAGACGTAGTCTTCGTCTTTCGAAACGATGACTTTCTAGAAGATCCTGGGCCATTGTTGTCAGTTCGGACAAGCCGCAAAAAACTTCCTGGCGTCTCAACGGCAACGAACACTTCCGCCGCGATTTACAAAAGCAATTCCGGGTCGGCCAACGGTCACTTCCGCCTAGGGTCCGGCATTGGACATGAGCGGGCTGTAGAGGTTCTCCAGCGGGATGTGGGACATGCGGTGAACGATGGGCTTATCGGGGCACACGTACTGGCGCTGGCGGTACTTGCGGGCCGCCACGCTGACCAGGCAGATGACCATGACCATGGTGACCACCACGCCGAGGACGACAGCCACGGCCACGTTGCTGGTGTGGTGGATTCCTTGCAGCATGTAGTCGGCGTCGCGCGTCTGCACCACCGTGCAAGAGATCTGCACGAAGTAGCCCTCGCGGTCCTCGAAGGCGATGCAGAACTCGTAGTTGGACTCCGGCCGCAGGTTGTTGACGGTGAACGAGCGATGGAACTGGCTGACGGTAACGTGTTCGAAGGAGGTGGCGTTGACCGCCGCCGGACCGTCGACCAGCCGATACAAGATCTGAAACTTCTGGAAGCTGTTGCGGGCCGTGCCATTCCACACGACAGTGACAAAGGTGGAGGAGACGCCGATAGGGAAAATGTGGATGTCGATGCGCTTGACCATCAGGTTGACCACTGCGGTGGCCGACTCACCGATGTCATTCTCGGCCACGCACGTGTAGTTGCCGGCATCCTCCTCCTTCACGTGGTAGAAGTATAGCGTACCGGAAGCCCTTGCCTGCACGCGCACGTCGTTCGACGTGGCCTTGACCAATGTCCGGCCTCCGGCCAGCGTCCAGGAGATGCGGGGGCGGGGCACGCCGGCTGCCCGGCAGTCCAGACTGAGGGCGTCGCCCAGCGTCTTCTCCACGACAGTGTCCATGAGCGGCAGGATGGACGGTGGGCAGCGCTTGGGCAGTGACCCGAGGTCAAGATGGTGGACGGGGGTGGCCCGGGCGTGATCGGGGCCCGCGCAGACCAGGGCCTCGGGGTCGGCAAACTGCAGCCGGGAACCATTCTGCTCCGCGAGTTCCAGCTCCTTGCGCACCCAGCGCACGTTGCAGTCGCAGAGCAGGGGGTTTCCCGCCAGGGCGACGGTGGCGCCGGCTGGCAGCGCTTTGGCCACCTCGCTCGGCAGGCTCAGCAAACCGGAGCGCCGCAGGTCGAGGTGCGCCAGGACGGTGACGTTGGCAAAGGCCTCGGGGTCCAAGCTAGCCAGCCGGGGGCAGTCGCGAAGCTCCAGACTCACCAGCCTGCTGAGGTTACGAAACGCGCCGGCTTCCACCAGGCGGAGCCACTGCATGCTGTTGAGCGCCACCTAGAGGAGAAACGGAATGCCGGTCAGAATGCGCTTCTAGCTTTCTTCTCCGCGCGCTGTGTGCATCGCTGTCACCGGGTGACGCTGAACTCGATTGAGTTCGCAGCGCCAATCGGTGGCAGTGATACGCAAAAGCGCCGATTGGGCGGACTGGTTATACTGATCAATGGGTCATAGACTTTGAATGAGACTTTCTAGAGTTTACCTAAGCGCGACCAGTTAATTGTACTGAATTCACGAATTATAAAAAGGTACACGCCTGTACGTTTGATTGAACAACTTCCAATAATTACCACAGACTCCACAGTCACGTGGACTTGCCCACATTACAACAGCTGCTACTGGCCGTGACAGTACATTATGGGTAGAGCAAAAGGTGAATGTTGGAAATTGTTCGGGCAATCATAAGAGGAGGGCACCTGAGCACCTTGTTCTAACATGGCTTTTTTCCTTATTTATAATGGACCTTATGCAGATTTCGTCAGCATGCCTATATCACGTGACATTTCATTCATTCCATTGGTGAAAATTACCCCGAGGCAGTGCCTAGGCACGTAATTTTAGTTGTTGATTCGATGAAAAGATCACTCGATGAAGCCCCATACGTAACTCTGCATAAGTTCCATGGACTAAATGTCCCTCATACCACCTGATGGACGTACAATGAACTGATCGTGTTTCGAAAGTCTCATTATTCTTAAATTTTAAAGATAAAAAGCTATACTAACGCCACCCTAGGAAAGTCATTGGCGGAGTACATTTCTTAAACGATGGCTAGGGGACATTGTGGGTATGGATCTTACGCTGGTATCACGTGACTTTTACTTCACTGCATTGGAAGAACGTGACCGGAGGCACGATCTGCTGGTTAAAGATTTGATGAAAAAGTCACCTGATACCACTGCTCATACGTAATATTTGCATAAGTTTGTATAGGCGACATATGTGACCAAAAGCCAGGAATATGTTCCAAAGTTCAGTGACGTTACGACGATAGTGCCAGGGACAAGACCACTTCCGGGAACTGATGTAACCCCGGTTACCATGGACGAAGGATTACTAGGATGGAGGATGAGGCAGGGGCAAAAAGGCACGCTAGGGCAATGTGTCCCTCCATATGCTGCGCCTTTCTTCCGAAAATGTTAAGCGAAGAAAGGCACCTAGAGAGTTCACACTAGCGCCTCAACAGGCCTCAAAGTGTGCCATTCTTCGAACAACTTCCAAGGCTTCAAATAAAAATCAACGTTAGTCCGTGTCTCACCTCGCGGACGCGCAGATCGGCGAAGTCGCCGGGCCTCAGCACCGCCAACGAATTGCCGCTGAGGTAGAGGGCGCCCAGGGCCGGCAGGTAGGGCCCCTGAAAGGCGCGTGCGGGCACCTCGCGCAGGTAATTGCGCTCCAGGTGCAGGGTGTCCAGCTCTTCCAGGCCCCAGAAGGCGTCGTTGCTGATGTGCGCGATGCGGTTGCCGTGCAACGACAGGTGGCGCAGGCGCGGCAGCGGACGGAAGGTGGCGCCGTTGAGCAGGTGCACGCGGTTCTCGTACAGGTAGAGCTCGCGCAGGCGGGTCAGGCCCAAGAACCACTCGGGGTAGAGGGCGCTAAGCTGGTTGCGTCCCAGGTCGAGGGTGAGCAGCGCGGTGAGGCCATGGAAGGCCTGGTCCTCGATCTGGTTGATCTTGTTTTCGGCCACCACCAGCACCTGAAGACGCACCAGGCCGACGAAGGCGTCCCGAACCAGAGACACCAGCTCGTTGCGTGCCAAGCTCAGGTACGTCAGGCCGGACAGGTTGTGGAAAATGTAGCGACGGCCCAGACTTCGCACCCTGTTGCCGGTCACGTCCAGTTCGCGCAGTTCCAGAAGGTCCGGCACGTAATCGAATAGCTCGGTGAGGGTGTTACCCGGCAGCAGCAGCGACTCCGTGTCCCGTGGCAGGTCGGCAGGCAGCGCCGTCAGGTGTTGATAGGAGCAGTTAACGGTGCGCAGCGCCGCCACGTGGCTCAGCTCGGAGGCGCTCAGGTGGCAGACGCACGGCTGCGCGCAGGTTGCGTTCCAGGCGACGGCGGCGGCGGCGGGAGCCAGAAGGCAGAGCGCCGCCGCCAGGGGGAACCAGGCGGCCGCGAGGGGGCGACGCTGCGGCGAAAGTGCACCACGCCGCGGCATCTTTCCATCCTGTGAGGAAGAGAAGTAAGAAGAAAGAAAAAAAATGAGAATGAGAGTTAATCCATGTTAAGCTGACAATTAAAATGCGTTAATCGAGGTATTCATGCGCCTCTCGAAAAGATGATAAAAACGTTGAGGGCTTTTCGCGAAAGTACATACAGTCTGATATTTGGAACATGTCTCTAATCATAATTAGAATGTTAAAATTGTACTTGTTAGATGCTCTACTTTCCAGAAACTTGATCGCGTCTTGGTGGTCTTAAAGCAATGTTAATTCTAAAGTCTAATATGGCCGCCATTTTGGAACTTCACTTGGGTTTCATTCAATTATTTTCACAACTTCCGCGTAAAATAAATAACCAACGCAAATTTTCTTTGCATTTATCACTAACCAATGAATGTTTAAATCTTGGAATAACGTTTATGTTAACGAAAAAGAAATTATGCAGATATATTTGCGAAAATTTTACTGTTGCAGAGATCAAATTTATACGAGTACATCTTAATCACGCGAGGTCGTCCATAAATTACGCATGCAATCACATTAAAAATCTTGGCTGCTAAAGAAGGCGATTTTACTAAATTAAGATGTCGTATTAATTTCTCATTACTTGTTATATTTCATTTACAACTTGCCGTAAAACCCGGAAAAAGTTGCCATGGCTGTACTTATCGATAGTGACTTGCTAAAGCGACGAAGTAGGCCTAATGAACGAAATTTAACAAATCATGACCGCAGCGCCCCCATACCACTTCAGTAAAAGCGCTTCATGGAAACACTTTTCGCTCATTAAGCCACATACAGTGCACACGTACAGCTCTTCTTTAAATAATAATAATAATAAAAAAGCTTTATTCCTTAAGAGAAACAGGTATAGAAGGGATCACTTACAGGTAATCACTCACATCTACCCCATGGTACACATGTACAAATACATGTATAAGGATAGATAGATTGATAAATAGATAGTCAAAATAAATGATATTATTAATAATAAATATTAATAAGACTCCACATTAAAAGAATAAAATAGTGCATTGAAAATTGAAAAAAATAACATGACTCCACGTGAGCAGCGTCCATGCATTTGAGATCTTTGCGTTCAAGATGTGTCTTTATGAACGGCCCTCGTTTTATCCCCGCAGTTGATTTCATAATTAATAAGCAGTCGAGCGTAAAATCTGGGTGCGCATACAATTATCCTTTCCAGAAATTAAATTTCCGTCCCGGTTTTCACTCAATTCAATTCGTTCAAGACTTAACGAGGGGTTAAGCAAGCGTGGGATTAAGGAGAGGGGAGTGAGGCGACGTAACGGGGGTTTAAAGATAACGTTTCATTAGCTTCATCTCTTCTGACCCTTCGTTCACTCATCAACTGGCAATAGAACCAGTCGACTGGAAATCCAATTTGGGAAGCGAGAAAATCCAGGCAAAATGGCGTCGCAGGGTCAAAGGCCATTAGAAGATTGAGAAGAAGCGCATTTTAAGGATGGCGAACACGAGCTTCTCTTCGTCAAGTGTGGAGGTCAATTTTCAAAATATGACAATATGGCATGCAAGCTTGACTCAATAGTTGTCCCCAATTATGTCGATACTTGATGCAACGGTAAATATAAAAAAAAAAGATTCCACAGCATGGATAAAGTTAGGGATTATTGAACCGATAATAAATGTACAACACTGCAACGTTCTGCTAATTAACGTATTATCTAGAACTCGGATAATACAAACATTCGGTTATGACGAACATATTTTCGATTTACACAAAACACTCACGCTATGTTTCGTTAAAAGAAATTCAAAAAATGACTTAAAAGCTTGCAGTGATTGCCGTACTACGGGGGCAGCACGCTTAATACAAATTATTGATAACACAAACTACATGTAATTGCCAATCCCCGTCGAATAATTTTAATTTATTCGCTTAAAACGAACTATAGGATAACACAAACATTCGGCTATGACGAACGAATTTTAAATTTCCAAAATATTCACATTCGTTAAAACAAATCCAATCACGGCTCTTAAAGCTCGCAGTGATTGCCGCCTATCGGGGGCCACTCGAATAATACAAATTAATGATAATATGAACTAATTTACAATCCCCGTCGAATTTTGGAGTTGCCAAAAATGTAAGCCACGTTTCGTTAAAACAAATCCAAGATATTTTAAGAAAATATTTCGAAACAAACAAGAAACAATTTCGATAACGGATTTTATTTCTTACTTATCAGTTTACTTTCAGTATTTAGTCATTCAGCTAACGTAAATATGCCCGTTCAAAAATTCACTTTAGAAAACTTGGTTAAAACAAAGCCTTTGGGAAATCTTTTCACACAAAGTATTGGCCAAAACATTTGCAACTGACTAATAAAAACTAATCAAGTTGCAAACACATATTTCTGGGAATCAAACCAAAGAAATAAAATATAGATAGCTTCATATTCATAATATTTAATAACAAGGAGAAATGCGTGGAATTCAATAACAATTTATTAAAAATAGCAGAAGAACTAAATGACATAGTTTTTCACCATTGTCACAAAAATTTGATCAAAAATATTTCATGTTCCATCGGCACCCACAATAAGTTTGCAAGTGTGGGCAATTCGACTAAAAATAAAAGAGCTACTAAAAACATATGCTTGAAAAAATGTTTCAAGTATACTTGCATTTTTTTTTTTGTTCTTGTGCTATGGCAACATGGCGCACATCCAAAAGACTTGGGATTTGTTGCCATGGGGCTGATTGGCGGTGAGGTCAAGAGGGCGGAATGAGTGGGTGGCGAGATTTGAAATTGTGGGGGGAAGGGGGGGTCAAGCGCTGGAAGCTGGACCGTGGCTAGGGATTAAGTAGCCATCAGAATGACCGAAAAGGATGACGGGAATGACAGCCGAAAGCCCGGGCTTAAGAGGACTAATGGCCCGTTACTCAACCGGAATCGCAATCCTGCCATCCGTTCGACGATTGCGTGAAAACGCAGCGCTTAAATCAAAAAAGGGATCAAAATTCTTGGAAATCGTTCTCTCAACTCAGTCGAACAGACGGAGGATTTCGAGGCAAAAGCATGACCTGACTGGCGAAATCGCCAGGAAAATCGAAAATGCAAGGCAAAGAGAATGCATAATTTGTCCAAAAAAAAGCAGAAACCCTAATGGAAGTAAGAAAACTGGTTGCAAAAACTAAAGATATTTGATTTGTTTAAGCTACGGGCTCGAATACCCAGTATCCAAACAGTTTGGTTGAACATCATATACGGATATCAGTTGCAGTTTGCCAGGGTCACGGAGAAAGCTTGAATTGACCAGGAGCGTTAGCATGCCCATTGCGAAACCTTACCACTGACCAGGTGTACCAATCGACAGAAGACTTACTGGTCCAAAATACTTTATATACTAATGTCTTCAAGTGCAAATCCATGATTGACAGAACCTGTTTAAAAGAATCAAAAAGGGTAATAATGACATCTTGACCTAGCCGGGATAACGAATACCGATAACGCACCGATACCATGAAAAATCAAAAAGAAATGCAATCGGTCGACAAGGATTACCAACTTCCATAAATTAAGGTTGACTCTACCGGAAATACCGTTGATTTTGAAAATATGTGAAGATGACTGACTGCACGATGCCCCAAGATGGCAACTAGCAACTAACTTGAAAAAAAGTAATTCGAAGATCATCAATGTATTTAAACAATGTTTAATCCGAGATATCAGTGTAAAAAATCAACACATGATGGGTTTCACTAAAGTGCGATTAATGTAATCGACGGTATTAGCCCGCTATTAGTCAGAGGAAGTGACGAGCAGAGCCTGAACAGCTAGCGTAACTGACGTTGAACACAAACTTTTAACAAGCGCTTAAGTATCGACCAATGACGTGTTGCACCAAACCCCGATTAATGTAACGCAACCGATGATTAAAACAGTCTTCAGTCGAAGACAATAGTGAGAAAACCAAACTATGGTTGCGTTGCACCAAATTCCAGTTTAGTGTAATCGGCGATTACACTAAATCCCCGATTACATTCCGGATTACACTGTAATCCCAGATAACAGAGCAAAGTAATGACTGAAGTTGATCACAACAGGCTATAATCGGAGAAAATATGGAAAAGATTCAATTGACGGAAAGCTGCAACTGCATGTTTTGTCAAAGCAAAAGACACCAGACTCACA
>JAQGBX010006298.1:0-12631 GCA_034698745.1 Megaphyllum sjaelandicum
GAGAAAAGTCGCACTTTGCAGGGATGGTCGTGCCGGCCAGAAAAATGAGGGGTCAGAAGGAAGCGGCTCTGGTCCAGGATGGTGAGCGAATGATAAATGCAGAAAAGAAGGTGGACCATGTGCTCCTCTCTCCGTATAGAGAGGGGGGGAGATTTAGAGACTTGAGAGTGGAGGTGATGCAGGCGTCCCAGGAGTAGTTGCCTGTGATGTGGCGGGCAGCTTGGCGCTACTTCTTGAAACAATAAATTAACTGTCATCCACTTTATATGCAGAGCGTAAGTCATTTTATATTACATGTAACGGTAACTGTATGTACAGTATGTCCACGATATTGTTTATTGCCATTTAAATTACTATTTGCTTACTTGGGAAAAAGAAACAACTGTCATCAAAGTGAAGGCTGCAAACTCTTGTGCTATCCAATACCCGTTTATCGATTTGTAGAATTTCAATCCATCTATCACGTTTTGGCGGTTCTTTAGGAAACCTGTGAAAACTTATTCCTTGATTATTTCGTGTTTTACAACCTGGAACACAACAAAAATCTTTCTGCATTTTCTTCTAACATGACTCGGTAGCCATATTGTGCAAAGGACCATTCCACGCATCGTAAAACGCTCTTTTTATAAAGCGCTATTATCATTGTCTCCTTTGCCTTTGGATTTATTTAAGTGCTTTCAGGACAAATGGACAAATTGCGCACTTGCAACCCGAAAGCACCAAGTGCATTCACACACAATAATATGACGCGAAACGCGTCATACTTGGAAAGGGGGGGAAGTATGACCAAATAGGACGACCAGTAGATAAAAAAATGCCAAATAAAATCAGTTCCCGAAGTATATAAAAGGGAAATTTAGCGCAATATTTCGTAGGTGCATGCATGGGTAATTGCAAACGTCAGTAAATTTAACGGGGTACCTCGAGTCCTGGAAAAGTCAGTCTCGAGATTCAACCCAAAAGCTCAGGGTGCATTCGCAAACTTAATTTCAAGGATGACCGGTACAACTTTGCAAAATTTTCCTTTTTCTCGAGCATGAACTCCCAACATTTGCAACCTTTTCCGAGATCATCTTTACAAATTATTTTTCCACTTTTTCCCTCAGGACAAATTTGCAACATTTAATTTCCACGATTTATCAGCGTACAAATCTTGAACATTTTCAACGGTTTTCGAGTAGATTCGTAAACTAGAGATTAACGTAATTCAGTTTTATCGGAGCATTTATTAGAAATAAGTCACAACCAAGCAAGGCATTTGCAAAAACTCATTTTATCTGTAACCTTTCAATATATTAAAAAATTAAAAATCCCGTAAATCTGTCACAATAAAATAAAACACGTTGTATATAAATATTTAATTTAAACGAGTAAATGAGCATATATTCATCGGAAATAATAACGAGTCAAACAGAAGCTAATATATACAAATTTTTCTAATTATGTTGAAGGAATAGTTCCACCAAACCAGTCTACGCAAGATAGTCGGGACGCAAAGTTTGTTAAGATGAATTTTACCGTAAATTAATGCTCACCACAAAAACGTGGCCTATTTCTTCCTTAACTGAAATATATTTTGAATGTTTGACCTTCCAGGGCTCTTGGTGGTGGCGAATATCTTGCTGACTCGGTTTCGGACATCGTCCATGCTAGTGGTTTGGGCTCCTGTGCCCATTCCTACATTGCTCCTACAAATGTAAAAAACGTGTTTTAATACAGCATAATTATGGTGTGTATCATTATTTCAAATTGATGTGATAATAAAATCATACGATACAATTATAAAACTAAGATGTATTATAAAACTACTGATATATGGCTTAGTTTTGAGGTCAAAATATTTTCATGAATAAGTTTTGAAATTACTCCAAATACTGTGATATATTCTCTTAGCTTTGAGAGTTCAAAAAACAACTGCGTGAATAAACATTGTACAACATGATTACGTGGTATCTTAATTGCTGTTTTGAAACGATGTGTCATTCATCCATTTCCCATGGAAGTTTTTCAAAAACAGCTTTAGGTCTTAAGTTTACCATTCTCAATTTTTTCTTCTATAGACAACAAAGGGAAATAAAAAGGTAGTGGGAATTTCATAATTTTAAAAAGTGTCATCTGATGATCGATGCACCTCATGGGGGAAAAAAATTCAAATTTATGCTTAAATATTTCATTGACATTTACCTTTCCTGATGCCGAGGAGTTTCGATCTTGGATTCGAATTCATGGATCATGGCAATGACTGCCTCTTCATGGTCTGGGACCAATTGTTGGATGTCGTAATGGAGACACTTCAGACCAGGAAGCACCAAATCACATATCAATTCCTCTCTAATGACTGTAATTCATGATTAAGGAAGAGGCAAGATTTCATATTGTTAACACCACGGATTTTACCCAAATTTCTCATTGCATTATCCGAGGCTGGATTAAAACATGGTTCCTTTTCTTTATTTACCTGTTACTTTTTTACATATTACCATTTTTTGGAATTTTGTTACTATAAACATTACGATATTCCTCCTATTTAAATGTCTACTTAAAAAATATACTGCACATAAAATTATCCAAAAAAATCGAAATTTCCAAACTACAAAACAACTAACAAAAAACGGCCCTTTTTTAAAAAAAAAATTTTCAAGATAAAATTTTAAAAAATTGACAATTTTCACAAAAAAAAAAAAAATGTCCAAGGGCCAAATTTTCTAAAAGACGTCACATTTTTTTTTATAATGTAACATGGCCATTTAAACCATGTATATTTATGTAAGTATAAGAATTTTGTAATATAATGTCTCATATTTCAAACCACACCTAATATCCAGGAATATATATTAGAAAAACAAAACTGTGTGTAAAGGATACAGCAACAAGACATGGCACTGAAGGTTTCCAGTAGAGCGTAAGCAATTTCTATCCTCTTTGCTTCATTGGTCAGACGATTGTTGTGACTGGAGAGGGCAACCAAATGAGGCAGCACGACTGAGCAATGGCAAACCCAAATATTAATTTTTCCAAAAATAAAAAATATCTGAATAACAATTATCTAAAGAGCTTACACTCATCCCTGAATCTTGGATCACAGCAGGGCGCCACACGGCCAAATGTGCGAATTATTTCCCGATGCAGTGTATGCTGATTTTTGTACATTGAATCGTCAAGGAATGTCTGGAGCTGCATCTGGGCTTTGGCCAACAGCTATTTGGAAACATCAGGGTAATAAAAAATAATTCCAGAATTTACGACAATAAGGGCTTGATAATGGACTTACGTCTTTCTGGTTTGAGGTTTCGATGATAGCACCAAAAGTTGGCACTGTGGAAATTCGCACGGCACTGGAAAAATCGCGAAAAAACTCGAGATTTAATAGAAGCGTGGTGGTATGTGAAGAAAAGATCAATGAGGAGACAGAAATCATTTATGAGAAATCTATGTGATGTTTTAGTTGATTTTTTTTTTAATTTTAGGGTAATAATCGTGGACTTTTGGAGCAAAAGTTGATTTTATAATTAAAATATTGAGCTTTGTCATAATCAACATAATGTAGAAATTCCTTGCAGACTGCTATGCAAATAATATCAACGGAAATAAGTAATACAAATAAATCAGTACATGAGTACATTTGAATTTTGAAATCTTTTGTTCAGCAATTGCATGAAATTTTCAAAAAAATAATCCATTGCACATAATTGGCACAAAGACAGCTTTTAAAACATTGGTGCTAAAAGTACTTTCGTACTTGGCAAATTACGATAAACGAGAAATCGAAAAAAATAAAAAAAACCTTACATCTCCGGATCATTAGCCAAAGTCACGAGCGCAGGAGCAACTTTTGTGGACAGCAAAGAATCGCTGACATGGCCAACCATCAGCTCAAACAAGGATGCGGCACTGCACCTGACAAGGGCGGAGGTATGGACAACGCCGTCCCATAAGACGGCCAGTAGAACGTCGTGATATGAGGTATTAGACCTATGAAAGATGTTACGAGTTATTGTGCAATTTGTACAGGACAGTGAGAAAAATCGCTATCGTTCCATAAAACGACTTTATTCGAATAAATCTGGGTGAACACCAACCTTAATTCATTAATCGTGACTTGGATGCTGTCTAACGCAAGATGGCACAGCGATAACATGCTCAACAGTTCCTTTAAAAAGTTGGCCAGCTCTGCCTGGTCAGCTTCCTGAAGAAAGAAGGAAAAAACGCATTTTTATGCAAATCTACTCAGATTTCAAAACGAAGTCGTGCGTAAACTTACGTTGTTGAAAGCAGCCAAAACACCACACACGTATACTGGCACCACGCAGCGTACCACCACGTTCTTCCCAAACAAAGAATCTGAAAAACATTGTAGAGTTTAATGAAATAATTGTTGACAGAAATTCTTTATCTAAATTGCTGCAATGCCTCGAAAAAAAATAGAAAACTTTAGTACCCAAGTCTTCTCCCTTTGACTTCAAGGTGCTGGTGAATAAAGGTTTGATTTTGGTGTTTGTAAAATGGCGTCCAAATGTCCGACAGACCCAGTAGAAAAGCAACGAGAAGGAATGGACGACCGCTTGGGAAGACAAGCTGACATTCACCAGCATGCTGACGAGGCCAGGTAGCCTGAAACCCAATAAAAAAATTTATGACCTGATTCTGACGAGTCAAGAGGGGAAAAGAAGGCTTACTACTCACATCGTCTTGGTTAGCCAGTCGAATCGGTTCCACGTCTCATACCATTCTTCACTAATGTAGCTGTCGAAAGCAGCGATCATGGAAGCAACCAGATTTTCATCTCCAACAATCACGCTGACGTCACACAGAGGTGAAATAGAGGATGGAAACCTCCCGGCTTGAAAAAAAAAAGGTTTACTCATAAAGGATCCAGAGGCTTAGAAATATAATGATAACTCCTGATGCATACTCCTGATGCAATAATCAAAAATGTGATTTGAAAATTAACAGATTTGACAGGATTATATTCTGAAGCTGTTACTTTATAGAGATCCCTAATAGCTGACTAGACAGAACATCGCAAAAAAAAAAAAAATAACACCTGGAAACTTAACTTCCAGATAGTAAAAACTGCCAAAAAGTTTGAATTTTGATTAAAGATTGCAGGTTGATGGTTCAAAATACTTACCATCTAAAATGTTGCTCTCATTTGGCATCTTGACAGGTTTTGCATTGAAAGGAGCAGCCTCCAACACGGACAGGAACAGCCAAGGCAATAGAGTAATTAGCACTTTAATTAAAGTAACGACCCCCTGTTCCTCAACAGTCAGTACAGGGGAAGAGAACTGCTCTGACCGGACTTGAGGTAAGGCCTAAAATTAGGAGAAAAAAGATTCTAGAAGACTACGCTCAACGGCAACATTGATCAACTACTTGAAGATTACCCACACTGATTTTTTCGTGGACTAATTTAATGATGCTACTAATCAGATCGCTCTCCAATTTGTCTAAGGATTTAGCCCAAGCAGCGAACGATGGTAAAAGTAGCTGAAGAGCAGAGGCGGTAACTTTCTCTGAGTTGTCGACTAAAGACATAATGAAGAGCTGTAGACCCTGCAATTTACAAAATTACCGGTTAAACTCATTTTAAACCTCATTTTTTGCGATAACAGTGGTTAAAAACAGCAACGTATGGTTTAGAGCAGCAAAATGAGTGAAACTTAGTAGGTTTGACATAAAATAAATATAAAAACAAATCTAAATTTCAAACCTGTGAAAATTTATCGGCATCATCAATATATGTAAACAAAATGGCCAAGCTCTTGACAACAGCCTCCCTCACCAAATCAGATTTGTCATCGAGTAGCATCTGCTGAAGCATGGACAATACTAAAGAGCTTCGAATTTCGTTCTAAGTAAAAAATAATAAATTGGCTAACACATCTTGTTAACAAAAAGATCTGATAGTGATTCACCACACGCGTCTCAAAATTACAAAAATCCAAAAAGCTGCAAACATTTTAATTTAAAATAATGTTACCTGTTAATAAATAATAAAAAACATAACGTACTGGAATGTATGGAATAAGAACTCCGCATGTCTCAGCAACGAGTAACCTCCTTTCTGGATATCTGTGATTAATCTGCATCAGTATATAAAGAGAACAAATGCCGGTAAGTTTCAGTTTGCATTTTGGGTGGGTCCATTCTCTACGGGAATTTTTTAGGCATAAAATACTTCATATTTTTTCTATTGATTAGGAGGGGAAATATTTAGGAATTGGGAGCATCACATTTTCATATTTCCAACATACTAGGTAACCTAGGTGACCTGGTAGGGATGTTAATTTTAAATTAATTTTTAAAAAATGCGTTGGAAATCTGAGAATGTGAAATATTGCACTATTAATTATTTCTTCCTTTAGCACTTGAAAGAAGAACCGAGAAACACACATGGAAATTGTGCAATTAAACTGACCTGCTCCCAGCACTGAGGTAACAATTCACTTTCGACTCTGGTAGGGCCTATGTGTTGTGCAACTGCTAGAAATCCAGCGAGGATCATTGGTCTATGATAAAGGAAACTTTTGTCACTTTTTTTTTTTCACTAATTCGAATAGCTAGACTTCGAAGCAAAGGTCACCTCTGTTCTTCGTCTGGCCGCTTAATTAAATTAAACAGTATATTCAACAGCTTATCCCGTTCCCTGCTGCTGGGATGAAGACTGATGGTGCTCAGGATCACGGGGATTAATTCCTTGAAAAGTAGGAAAACGTTTTGATTCACAACAGTACAGTGACTGGATGCCTTTGGCGATCTTAATCATCCGACATCAAAAGCATCTTACCTCCCTCTTTGCGAGGATGACGTTAGGAACGATGTGCGGAAGGCATCTGGCGAGCATGAGAATGACTTTGTTGCTCGAGTCGATTATTTCGGAGACCTCAAGAGCCAATCTGTTATCCGAAGAAACTTTGTGCAAGCGACAGAGGTCGATCAATGTAGCATGGAAGCTTTGAGACACATTACTATAAAAAACAAATGAATTAGTTTCATGCTTGCATTTTCTCATTTTGTCATTTTCTGTGCAATACGCACTTTCTAACCCCTACGATCGTTTTTGGCAAATCTGAAGTAGGTTTCAGTATCGCTCCTTGTGACACAAGTTCCATCTCCAGGTCCTGGCTTTCATCGCAACTGTCATCTGTCCGTGTAAATATTCTGGAGCTTTCCTCCACCACATCACTGTCGTTCTCTAGTCCATCCAGGTCATCCCCTCTAGTATTGTCACTTAGAAGTGTGTTCGGACTGGCTGCCAACTCTGACTGTTCATGTACGTCGCTGAACATTTTGTTAAAATTATCACATGTGTCCGTGGCCTCATTGTTCAAATTCACGGCGAAGTCCTGCTGAGAATCTGTGAATTCTGCTAGATCGCTGAAGTTTGTTTCTAAGGCATTGATCATGGTGGCTGCATCCGTGGCACTTGGCGAGGATGGGCCACACACCCAGGATGTTTGCTTTTGACACGGCTCCTCGATCTACAATGATATAAGAATTAAAACATGGCAGCTGTGTAAATTTCCCCAAGAAAGCGTAAAGAAAGGGAATCACTGACTACTTCAGATCCCACATTATCCAGGATGGAATCAAATTTAGGTAATTCTTCTAATTCAACTTGAACACCCACATCAGTGTGGTTCACTCCTTGATGGAACTGTCGGCTAAAATCCCGGTATTGAAGCAGTAATGGAGGAGGCTTCGGAACATTCAAACCAACATCGTCCCAATCTTCAAAATCCTGCAGACCAAAGAGTTTCATATAGAGCTATTGAAATTATTGCTTTGCTATCATAAATCTTACTAGGAGTACTTTTAAAGACAAAATATCACAATGCAACTACTTCAAAACTCCAAATTATGTCAAAATTTCTCCTAATTACTTCAAAGAAACTCTCTCCAAAATCTTACTCACATCTTTTTGAGGTTACAAGATTTTCTTAAAAGTCATTTCCTACCACCCCCTCCTCCCCCCCAAAAAAAAGAATTGACAGAAGAATGTTAATGTTGATATTATATTCAGTGATCTAACTAAATTTTACATCATGACAATACAGATAATTCGAGGCATTACTTGGTCTTCGTTTTCGTCCGAAAATGTAATTGCCGTCAACTTGTAATTATACTTCAAAAGGTATTCATTGACCAGAAAGTTTAGCGCCCTCTTCTCATGCGGCTTAATGGGATCATCAATAACTGCATGGTCAAGGTGACAATCTGGTGTTGTCACTTCAGATTCTGCTTAAAAGTAGAAAGTCAACTTGATGAATAAACTTTCTTTAGTAAAATGAAGATCGTAGTCATTGATAAGCGCAGGCACAAACCTGCGGCTTCCGTGAGATTTGCACGCAGCGATTTAATGGTTTCCCTTGCCTTTCGAAGTTCAAATTCCAAAACTATTTCCACGTAGGGATCGAAATATTAGAATGTTTAAACCTATCGACGTACGTGAATCAAACTTCGAAATTACAGAATATGGTATTTTTAATAAGTACCGGCAACTCTTTCATCAATTTGTCTATCACCATCATCAGAATACCGTGCGAAATCCAGAGAATCCAACGTTTGAATGCTGGACGTTCGTGCTGGAAAAAGCATATATTAATTATAATTTTCAAAAAACTGATTGCAAGGATGAGGAAATTTGGCAAAGGCTGACAAGGCAATGAGACGAAATTTAACGCATGCAATATAAATAATTGGAATGAGTGTTTGCAATATTAACAGGTAAATAGAACATGGGCCATAAAATGATCTGCAAATTCATCTCTCACCTAGATCTTGCTAGAAACACTCTAGTTCTTAAACGTACGCAATTTTCAGACGATTACTTACGTAATCCAGGGCTTAATTCTGCTTTCAACTCCCCCGCCCTTTCAAAATTTCCCGGATTTGAGAAATAGTCCCTTAGTTTTGGCAGTTCCAACCCACTTTCCATAAGCTCAGCATGCAGTTCTAGTGCAGTCAGCAGAAACTTCTCTTTGATGAGTTTATGGGCCAAATCATCCCAAGATACCTCTCTGTACGACGAACTAGTCCCTTTGGGTTCTATTCTGGAATTGTCACTTAATTCTGGTAAATCCGAAACAGTTGAAATAGCTGTCATGTTTAGACCCGATGATCGCAACCCTTCCAAGTCGGCCATTTTTAAAAATCATCGTCAGCAACAGCAGCGCCCTCTGGAATTTTCTCCATATGTTCAAAACAACTACAGGGCGAAACAAAAAACCCAAACATTTATTTCTAGATGCTGTAATAGTCAGAATCTCCCTTTTATACTGAAAATTCAGTAAATATATCTGGCCAAAAAACGCTAGATTCACCAGCCAATTAAGAAGGGGTAGGGTTAGGGAATAACAAGTCAGAGAGTGTGAATGAGACGTGGAAATTAAGGAGCACAGCTGTGGAGGATATAAACATTACATGTATTACTGTTCCATAATTGGCAGCTCATCAACTGCTGACTACTGATGTACGTGAATTCAGTATTTATTACGACATTCTAACTTATAATTGTGTGTTCAAATTATGATTGTGGTTTGTGGGAACAGAAAATAAATAATTCATATTATGACCTAAATCACGTCGTACTTCTCTTGTTATGACAATGTCACAAATTTACTACCACTACTTCTACAAACTATAGTGCCACTTACAGCACGCGAATAAAGTTTGAAAACCGACCAAAACTAAACAAAATAGTCGAGTTTCATGCATTTAAATTCACAATTTTATTGCAATAACAAATTGCAAAAACTTTATATAAGCAAAAATAAACATTAATTCAAAACATTTCTCCACACTACTTTATTAGGCCTTCTACCAGACATGAGATAATTTCAAGATATAAAAATAGCAGTATTGTACCATGTCTTTACGAGTGAGAAAAAACTAATGGCACTTTGATTTGTTATATGTCAGTGGTTGGATTAATGCACCTAAAAATTTTCTATTTGTAAGGCAACAGTGTTGTCGAATGAATCTCATATAATTTTCAGTCTCAATCAGATAAGTTTTAAATTGATTAGATGGAAAAGGTGCAGTTAATGATTTAAAAATACATTTCAAATACCCAATGTAAATTTTAACAAAAATCTGCTTAAAACACCAAAATGCTCCTAAAACGTTCATATTTCCTTCAAAATATGAAATTAAAATGAGACTAGCTCAGATATGTGCTAGGTTTTCCTTTGATTGGTGATCCTGTCCTATAAAAGAGTACTTGAAGAAGAATGGCAATATCTATGCAAACTTGCAAACAACCGCAAAGCCAAAACTGCACTGGCGAGTTACGTGCCACAAAGTATCCAGTCTTAAAAATGTCTCCTGATAGCCACATGAAAACCATTTTCTTGCTGAAATCGACATATATCGTTTATTAATTGTAGAATAGCAAATTCAAAACTAAAAGATTAACGCATCAGTAATTTACCTCATTCCTTCGGTCGACTGACTTTCATAATTCTTATAAAACTGAGGGGCTCCAAGCATGGCTTCCACAAACACCGCCAAGAAGCCGATTGTTTCCACAAACCAATAGTAATCCACCAGTAAGAAGATGGCAAAGCCGAGTACAGCTGTAAAAGTAGCCATGAATTCGACATAGCTGAAAAAGTCGGTCCACGCCCAGAAATACTGAACGTCAAAATCTGTAACAGATGAAAAAAGGCGCCTGCATTAGCATCTTCAGGGATTAGCATAATAGTCCACACAAAAATAATGGTACGCAACATCGCTGAAAACAATCAACATATCGAAAGAGTTTCAACAAAGAATTGAGCAATGGAGGTTTCACATACCCCAGAAAACATGGGGTGTCGTAGGAAAACGAGGAGATAACTCCGAAGGTGTTAGAGACACAACGTCTGTATCAGCCTTAGAAGCTGTATGTTAAAAGGAAAGGAAAGTTAGGAAAAGATTTTACAAAAATAGTACATGCTATCTGAGCCCAAACTTCGAACATTTTTATCTGATGTACAAAAATATTAAAAAGCTGACACGTTAGACTTTGTCAACTACTGTTAAAGTACCACTCCGAACTTACCTAGCTTTTCAATGTCAATTTCACAAACATGGCCAACTTTAAATATTTGTGTGAATTCACACACATGCCTATAAAACTGACCAATGCAAAGAATCTCTTACCAAAAAAATGACGGTCCTTGTTGCGCACAATCTGGTTCTTATGTTTAATGCTAACACACAATTGCACCAGCAAAAGCATTGTGACGTTCATAACGACGCTTTGAATTAACAACGGCATTTCAAAATGGTGTCCAAACCTTAAGAAAAACAACTTAATCAGAAATGTAACAAGGATTAATAAACTGCATACATTAACCACATACTCACCAAAATAATATCCTTAATGTATTCGCGACTAGCAGTGCCAAGCATACGAACAAAGAAAAGCCGTCAGCGTTTTCGGACTGCTTGATTTGGTGATATTGGGGAATGTAAGGCACGATACCACCAAACATCATGGCTGCAGCTGCTCCCCAGCCCACAATTGTAGTGATGCCAAAGGCATCCTCCTCGAGTTTCTCCATTAAAGCACTGGGATATTTCCAAACTCTATTTTCTTTCATTAATTGAGTGATCGCGCTCTAAAATGATTCACTTCTAGAACAGCCATGGATCTGATCAGAATTACCTTTTGGGCCACTTCGTGAAAAACCTGGCAATGAAACAAATTCAATTAAATGGCAGCTAGTTTAGTCATTTGCCTAATCCTAGTTCTTGGATGACAAACATTTCTGTCAAACAAAATGCTGGCCATACATGCAGGTATATGCATGTAATTTACACAAAGACTTACTGTAAAATATAGGCCTACGTGTAAAATACACATGCTACCTCATGTGAACCAAGTTGTAATCAAATTAACAACGCTGAATGCATTTTACAGAATTTAATAATAATAATATTAAAATGTTTGCTTCGAATGTCTGCCCAATAATGGACATTTTATAGGTTGCATGGAAAGATAAAAGTAGGAGGGTTTCTTTTGATTCATCAGATTAACACTTATTTTTCACTTTTCGGCTAGAAACGTTTTAAAATAAGGTAAAGTAGAGTTTAGCCCATTAGATAAAAAAAGGTAATTATACTCACATTTTAATTTAGTAATCTTGAATGTAGGCTTTTCACACTGTGCTTTTCATGCAAGGTTTCACAACGATAGATCACAGAAAAAAAGATTACTCAGGTAGCAGACGAGTTATTTCCTTGGGTAACTATAAAAGGCGATGAAAGAAATACAATGAAAATAATAATTGTGAATAACGCAAACATTATGATACCAATAACTATTTTAAACTAACGCGTTTTTACACTATAATTATAGTTTAATTTTAATATAAAATATATGAACCTGAAAGTCGAATTGTCATTATCTATCAATCTATCAAGAGCAGCATGGTGTTTGAGCACGAAAAACGTATTATAAGTAGGTGCACTCCATCGATATCTTCTGTTCCAAAAACACCGCAGCGCTTCCAAGCACGAAATGATCACTAAGATGAAGCCACGCCCATCTTAACCCGTGAAACCATTGAAGCCAAAGAACACAGGTGAGTGACATGTTGCCTACTCCTTGTTTACATTTGCGCAGGGCGTGGCTTCATCT
>JAQGBX010006299.1:0-12631 GCA_034698745.1 Megaphyllum sjaelandicum
CCATTGACATCGCCTATTAATTCCTGCCTGAGGCATGTATTTTAGCCAGCTTTTTAGACGACAATGTTTTAATTGCTTTGATAGAGTTGCTTTTTTCCAGGCAAGGGATTAGGAGCCAGAGGTCAACGGCTAGACACGAAAGCTTAACGACGGTCATTGGCAGATAAAAGAGGTCCGAGATAGCAGTTAATTAAAACAACTTCAGGTTTTTCGATTCTGTTGAGATAGATCTTGCTCATCAGCTTATGAAAATATGATTTGGGAAGTCAGCGAAACATGACAATGCCATGATGTGCAAAAAAATCGTTACGTGGTTTAACCACGCCAGGAAGGCCTTTAACCTTTCTTAAAAACAATATGGTCAGATTGGTAACAAAACTCATTAAGGTCAAGGTTTGTAGCTTAACAAATGACTCAACCAATAAGAAATCCAAATTCTACAGAATTCAGAGCTTTTTTTAAAAAAAAATCTGCAGAAACACAAGATGTTGTTTGTAAAAGACGCATGCAGTAAATAATGTTTGTCTTGCTCAAATCTCACGAGGTTCGTCGAGGCCTGAGGACACGAGCTTCAACTATTTTTGGCTTAGTTTAGAACATTAGGATAAACTGAGCGTTAGGTTGATGCATTCTACTTCTTCGAAACGAAGCACGAGTCTCATCAGCTAAAACGCATGATGGAAGCCTGAAAGTGGGTTGTTGCGTCTCTTGTGCCTGTTGAATAAGAGGGATGCAGTGATGCTTACCACGTTTTGTTTTACGAAGTCCTGCATATTCCTGCGCATGAACGCAAAGAAGGCAAGGCGTTTCCCTTAAGAGACTCGTGCGCTATTTTGCCTTTAGCGAAATTAGCAGTGACGCACATGTTCTCTTTGCATTCAGTGCATGTTCCAAAAAAATAAAAAATATATGAAGCACAACATGCACCGTATATCGCAACAAAATAACTTGTTTAAAAAAGAAGCATACAGTGACGCTTACCTCTCCTTGCCTCAAAAGAGGCGCATGCACGTATAGGCAGCTACAGATTGTCGGGGTGCATTTCCGCGGGCCTACACACTCCTGCGTCAATTTGCGCGACGATGTCAGAATAAAGCTCTCCTGATATCATTTTATGAAGCACCGAGGGAAACAATCAGTTTAGGATATCATCTCGAGAGCAAGTTTAAACGGCGCTCGGAAAACGTGATTTCCCCCAAGACCCAATTTGCGATACGACAAATCCAATTTTGCATGCTTTGGCTTTTAATGCGACGCATGCATGCTACGTACGGGCCTATATTTGGGACATTGCCCAATTACGTTCACGGATCCGCAATTGGCCACCAGGAGTGCTACCAGCGTTGTTCCACACAACGTGCCTATATGTCCATTTAAGCGGCTCAAACGAATGCATCCTCCGGTGAAATATCCACAGTTATCCAGCCCAAATGGACGAAAGGCAATTTGATTCTGATTTTTTTTTCCGTGAAAGGATAATTAATGAGATTTTGGAAACAAAGTATATCGATGGAAAAACATTGATCGAATCACCATATACCAAATTCTTGATTTTGTTTCATTTCTAGGCAAAGTTGAAAATAAAAAAAAACTATACAGTATATACCTCTCGAATATACTTTATTTGGTTAAATCTGCTTTCGCAGTGGAAGAGGAAGGGACGTTTGAGGATTGCAGAAAACATGTAAGTTGCACGAAACACTGCAATTATATAACATTCTCGGTTCGTGAGATTGTAACCGTAGGAGACAGTGAGAAATGTCCGATACCAAAGTTGTAGGGCGTCGTAATATTAGTGGAATGGATGCATTTTGCCCTTTAATTTGAAATTTAATTTTGCCACTTGCAAATCAGAATTTGATTGCTCGTACAGGGTTCCCCCAAAAATTTCATTTTCCACTTCCCTGACATTTCCAGATTAAAAAATGTCTCTGACCTAAGACAATGTAAAAAAATTGACATATTTTGCAATTTTGTTCTTAGAAAACATGGTAAATCTGGAATTTTTTCCTCAGAAAACGTGGAAAATTTTGCAATGTTGTAGGGCCTACTTGCAAAACTTGGAATATTTTGCCAATTTGTAGTCTGAAAACGTCGAAAATTTTTTTATTTTCTACTCGCAAAATGTAAAGAATCTTACAAATTTTACTCAGAAAACGTGGACAAATTTTAAAAATTGGTCCTCAAAACTATTGTTAATTTTGCAATTTTGAACTGGGTCATTTTAAAAAAAGTTTGCAAATGTGCTCCGAGCTAACGATGTAGAAGCATGACTACGTTGAATTTCCCAGATTTTTTTCAAACATTCTTTCCTGACTTCCCCTGACTTTCAGCTCCAGGTTTTGCAGGTCCGGGGTGACCCTGCCATATGTATGCACCATTGAATAGCATCAATGCATGGTAAGAAAGCTCCCTGCGTTCATACCGGGCCAGTTCAGTTTAACATAATATTGATGCCATATACCTGTACTGCGTTTCATGAAAACGCGTTTTTTGTGCGCAACTTTGGCATAAAAAAATTAATCATTCATAAAACAAGAGAAAAAGTATGTCAAAAACATTTTACGTGTAGCGTTTGATGTCTTTCGATACTTCTTAATACAGATCAGAGATCTGGTGTCTTTTCATGTTAACCTTGTGTTTATGGAAAGGAGCAGATCGTTAAAGTACAACGTGTCTTCGGAAACAAATTGCATGGATGAAATTAAAAGCTCTCAACGAAGTCTGACGACAAATTGATTTTTCTTCGGCAGACAATTGAATAAACCATGAAAATTTTATCGTTGCATTCTGTGTACACTGTACAGCTGTACTAGCCTGTAGATAAATCAAATGTTACACTTTTTGCATGCAGTGTCAGCAAAGAGCAAATAATAAAAAAATATTTACTGTTTGATCGCGATAGTTTTACAAAAAAAAGATCCCCAGAAGAGCATATATACCCAACGTTTGCATTTACATTTGTTTATTTTAATTTAATATCTTAAAATGAGCTTTTATCATTTTTCGTTTACTTTGCTTATGCTCGACGAAATATGCAGGAGAAAAGGTTTAAAGCGCATAAAACATTTATGAGATAAATATTTCGAGATTTGCCGATAGATTTTTTAGAGAAACTTATCATGCGAGGCCCACAGTCTCGTTCAATGCATGTTGACTCAATATTATGATAAATAACGACAGAAGTTAGCGAAAGGGAAAAATAACGTCATCATTTCATAACGCTATAGGCAAAAATCGTTTAAATATATATTGCTCGGTATGTGTATCGACCATTCAATCTGATGCATTCAAACTCCTCTTTTGAAATATAACGTCAATATTTGTGGGATGAACTATAGAAGCCAGTAAAAAATTAGATAAAATAAAACAGTTGCGAAACAAAAATGCATGAAGGAAAATTTTAGGTCCTATCTTGAATCAACATTCATTGTAATAGAAAGAATTAATTATACAATTGTATAACACATGTAGATTATGGAAACGTAACACGGAAATGACATTGTAGGTTGTGAAGATGCTAACTACAGTGTAGCTGCTCCATAAAGCCTTTCCTCAAACATGTTAAAACATTCCAAACTTCCAAGATTTTATGATATGGCAAATCTTGCAAACAAGTACAAACCGTACGTTTCTAATTATATTTTTGACAAGTTTTAAAAATATAATCTATCGCTCACTGTAATATAAACATGTACGAACTTGCATATTTCTACGAATGTCGATGCGTGGATATGTCCCACACCCAGTGCTAGCGCTGATTAGTTTAATCCGTAGTTTAATGAAGATTACACGATGAACGTTAAGAGCTGCATGTACAGTACAGTAGTTCACTCATAGCTGAACCGCGCTGCGTCAGATAGTTATTTTCATAACGAAAGAACATGAACTTACCTAAAAACAAAAAGAAAACAATGCCATTAGAATACAACTATTATTACAGACTGCGTGTCCATTCATTAAAGCTATAATGCCCCAGTTATTGTCACTGCACGCACACAAATCCACTCGCATTCAAATTCAAGAGTTTTTGTCAGACAAAAGTTGACTTGAAATTCTCGTCGTCTATGAATTGCCTCCGGTGCCCATAAATGCATTAATGGCTGGTAATTCCAGTCTAAAAAATTGATTTTTCAGCAGCTAAAAATGCTTTTTGCGCTGCATATAATGCCGTGTTCATCATCCCGCCACCGATCTTCGCTCGGCTTTATAAGAATATAATACCCGTTTGATTGAAGATTATTACTCGAACCGAAAACGCATTCGGAAACAGACGGTGCACGTCACATTATCAGAAAAGCCACAATTTTTGCTAAAAAACGCTCGTGGCCCGCGCGCATTCGCTGCTAATCTTTCATTCTAATGAGGCCCATTTATCATAGCAAACGGTGTATTAAAACGATATAGAGCCCTGCCGCGCAAAACCGCTTATTATTTATGGCTTCGATGAGTTTTTCTCCCTCACGTAAAATTCTGGAGAAAAAAAAAATTAGGCACGTGCCTAATGAAGCAGCTATCAATTAAACAGTTTGAACAGAAAGCGACCATGGCTAGAAATGCACGGAAAGCTGCATGCCTTTCGGTGCTTTCGCAGCACATCCATAAACAGTTCTGAAAATGAAGTATTCTTCATCAATTATTAAAAACGGGCGCTAATCTAAGTTGCGGGACGTAGGAATATGGCGAAAAAACGGAATAATTTATGGCCGAGAATATCAATTAGCCGGGGTCGTCCATTAGCGTGTCAGAAACTGAACGAGGGTAATAAGTCAATCTCGAACGATAAGTCGACATGATTCCTGCAATTTCCGTTCTGCCGATGAACATGTTCGCGCTCTTCTTCTAAACGAGGACAGCCATATTTACCAACTCACGAACCCTCGGGCAATTTATCCATTTATCGCAAAACCTATAATAGTTAAGCCATCAACGATCCATAGAACTTTACAATTTTCAACTAAGTTCAAGTAGTACTTTAAAAGTTCCTGAAAGACTGAACTTTTAAAGGGTAACAATGCAATGAACTTATGGCGGAATGTTTAAAGATGACTTTAATGGAATATTGGACCTATATTTCCATTAATAATACTATATACAGTACAAAACATGTAGGTAACGATTATATTGTTCACAAATAGCATGTTAATTTTAGGGCAACGACAACGAAATTGCGCATATGTAGTTGACAGTTTCCAATTGTGGCAATGCTTATAGCTAATGGCTAGACTACAAAAGATTACTTATTGGATAATTTGATGGCTAGTGAGCTCAAGTAATTGCTGCAATTAAAAAAAATCCAATAAATTTAACTTCAATAGCTGACATTGTACAGCGAAATGCATAAACAGTATTACGAATGTCATGGCAACTTAAGGCAATTACCAATAATTCAATTTTTAAATAATATAATCGTATACAGCATTGCTTTAGATAATTGAAAAAAAAATGCAATAGTACACTGCAAACAGGAACATTTAATAATATTTAATAACAATGCTTGATAATTGTAATGCGTTGTATTTTATTGCAATGAGAAGTCCGGTAATATGCTATTATGAAACGTTGGTAGTTTTTTTGTTGTTTTTTTTACAAATATAATTTCAGAGAATTGAAAACTTAATTGGTAATTGCTAGAAAATAACAATGTTCAAAATTAATCGTTAATATTACAACGCCAATAATAAAACAAAGGCAACCAATTAAGTTTTGCAAAATACGTTCATGGAAATTTTCTATTTACTGTACCTTAACGAGCATCTTATTACTGTTTAACGGGAAAGAACCTAATAATCTTTTATAAATTTAATATTATTACGTTTTCTGATGAACAGTTTATTATAATTCAAAAATGCCATGCCAATAATTATACACGTTTTAAGCGCTCTTGAATAATGGACAAATTTCACACTCGACTTTTTCAATCAGGATTGAGACACGATTTCTTGGAAACGAGTTAATACATGTTCATGTTTGTGACACGTCTATAAAGCGGTAATTTGTGATTCGAATTTCACGCAAACATCCATTTGCTTGCCGTTCATGGAGTACTATATACAGGGTGGAACAGAATAAAGAACTACCCCATCTTTTTTCTTTCCGGTTAGTGGCATAAATTCTGTTTGTGCGGATACAATGTTGTTAAAACAGGGGCAAACTTTAATTGCTAGCTGCGCTGCAGCACAACGGTGCACTGCTGGGATGCGATCTTAATGTACCGGTGTGTCGCAGCGCAGCTAGCAATTGGTGTTTGCCCCTGTTTCTAACAACATTGTAACAACATGAAATAATTTCGAAAGACGATAAAAGCGGTTGACTTCATGCAAATATACCATTCTCTTCCTTTTCCTAATTCGACATTTTGTCCTACGTGTTACGGTAAAACGTTTAAACACGTTACCGTGAAACAATTGTCTTAGGTCAAATGTAACAACATCATCGTATAGAGCACACTGCATGATTTCCTATTTAACCGCACAAACAGAATTTACGTTACTATAACAGGAAAGAAGAAAACGAGGTGGTTCTAATCTGTTCCACCCTGCATGTATACGGGGTACTCAAGACCATCCTAGTTCTTTTCCAGAATGCCGCTTTCCGGCGTCAGCAGGAAGCGGAAGTCCGCCAGAAACGTGATTTCCAGCGCCGCGGGTCGCCCTCCCGCCACACCACGTGATCCGCCAGGGTGACCACGCGATGGGCTAATTCCCGCCCCGCAGAGGGATATCCCCAGCACGCAAATTGGCTCGTCGTTTGCAGCGGGATCGATAAAGAGCGCAAGCACGGCGTTTATGGCGCGCAATATCATTTCCATCTGGATCGTAGATCACGACAGAAAATCTAAATTTGGACACGCTTTCATTTACCCATTAAATAACAACACATGCTTTCGGGCGTGATATATCGCCGTCGACCAGATACGGACAAATTGTCCCCTAATGTTATTAAATATTAGCATGGCTAGGGTCGACCTATTAAACCCCGGAGCGCCACGACAAACTGTGGCTCGCCATCGCGGGGACCACACCCAGACTCGCCCTCATTTCCGGCGACGCAACACTTCGGAGGAGGAGGACAACAGTTAATTGGTTTATTGCCGAAACTGCTACGGAAAGCGATTATTCCGCTCCGACGCAGAAATTGCATGCCATTATCACCATGCCTCGCTCGTTTTTCTCTCTCTTCCGCTTCGAACGTCGCTAAGTTTCCACGCCAATGACGGTGTCGTATCTTTATGGAGCATTTGCTTCACGAAGAAAATTGTCCGAGGTAGATGTAATGATTATTAGTTGGTCACGCTTTATCAGTTTTATAACTAGCATGCAATGAACGTAGCGATCAGTTTACCATCCGGTCGACTGGTGACAGCATCGCCAATAAGAGGTTGGAGCCAATCGCAACGTGGCAACAGGTGACTTCGGTAAGCAAGTGCCTTATCCGCCGTTATTTATTTTCCGAGTCTACCGAAGAGTACATTTTCAAATTACATTAAATGACTGATTAAAGTTAATTGCAATAAGCGAGGTGCCTCCTCGAGGACCGATTCGAGTTACTTTGTGAGCAAACTGCTATCCGAAGCGATGTGAAGCAACGTGAGTAACTTAACATCAGCTTAACATGCGCTAAGCGTATATAGACTCGCTGTTTTAAAAGCGTTTGACAATTTTCCAACCTACAGCGATTGCAGGTATAGAAAAAATTTAAATGGAAAGCGTGTCATACAGATTTTTGCCTATACTGTATATAATTAAGCAGTAATTGCGTTTCGTTATTGCTATAGAGCTTATGAATCGTTCAGGATCGTAACAAGATTTCAGAGATATTCCAAACTTTCCATTGCTAAAGTTTTGCTCTAAGAATGGCTCAAATTAAGTTTATTGTCCCATTAAAATAAACTAGTTTCACACTTAGTATACATATATCTAAGTTTAATTTCACATTCGTATAAGACTAGCAAAAAGTACCCAATTAAAGGGAGAGTGTTCCATGATAGCGAACTGCACGTATGTCTGGCAAGTGAGATTCAAACTCGAGAGAGAGCCAATGAAGGAATTTGCCAGACATTTTGTAGATATAGCTTTCGCCCCCTCTCCCCTTTTATATCAAACATGATGGATCCATAAAATTGATCCACCCATTCAAAGGTGCAATTTAAAGCTCCAAATTGGCCTACGGGTGGCTGCGCCGTGTCGCCATGGATGGCTCGCCCCGACGCGTCTGTTCCTCAAACCTGCAGCATGCACGCAGAACTACTTTGCATAATTATAGCTCTATTAGCATACAATCCTAATTTCCGATTGAATGCAAATACCCCTATTTACCATTTTAACCCCTTGCCAGAAATTACGGAGCAATTAAAGGTGCGAGGATAGAAAGTGGTAAATCTCCTCATCCTCCCCATTGTGGCTTTAATCAAAGTTAAATAAAGAAACCAAATGGTTTTTTCACGTTGGATGCGCATAATTTTTAAAATTAGTACACGTGTATATTTACTTTAGATAATCGTGCTGTAAAAGTTTTATAAATAAAATGCACGTGTACACGGAGCTGCCATAAAATCTTTCGCAGGCGCTACCCTCGCTTTTAATATTTACAAAGAATGGCATTGAGTTATAAACAAGCGAGCAACATATGCCAACTAGAAATTACGCATGTTTACGTCAAACAACCCATAAGAGTATCCTGTCTGTTAAGTTAGCGCATACAGTAGGTATACGAAATGAGAACAAGATGACATTTTACTCACACTTGCATACAATTATAAAACAATATGTATGAAGGCCATTTTAAAAAAAGATGTCCTGATTGACCGGATCCAATGAGCGGACAGGGGGAGTCCAATTTTGAGAAAATGGTGAGGACTTCCTTTTTTGAATGGCCTCATAGTAACGGCGAAAAGTTTTATCATGAAGCGCCTTTGCTGAAGTGATATGGGGGCGCTGCGGTCATGATTCGTAACTCATTCGTTCAATAGGTCTACTTCGTCACTATCGGTAAATACAGCCCGGGCAATGCCGGGCTTTCCAGCTAGTGATTCTATCAACGCATGTTTCAACCTGTATGTATGAAACAACGATAACTTAATTCTTCCAAATTAACTAATTTTATAACGTTTTCTATATTATTCTTTCGAAATGGCTAAACCTTATAGTGACATTCCACAAAGCATTTTGAGCTGACTGTAAGGTACTGAATTGAATTCAAACTGACACGATGAAATCGGTAACTGCGGAGCGAAACCAAACGAAAGTTGAACTCATGACGCCATTTAGTTGCAGAATGACCTGTTGCCTTGCCTGTTGCGCAGAATTCAAACTTACAGAACATGGTGCTGGTATTTTCGAGGGATTTTCAGCTAGCGTTAACAGCAATCGTTTTTAAGAAAGCGTCGTCAACAAATTTTACTTGTTCAGACATTTAAACAAGCTGGAAATTGGGCACCTAATTACGTTACCATCAAAGCCTAGCTTATCAATGTACTGTAGGCCTACATTTTAGTTTGCCTCATTTTAGTGTACATCTCTCGTATTTAACATTGCGCTCACATAGGATGCAGCGGCTAGCGGTTTATCCTGACCGGCAAGGGATACCAGAAAAGTGGCTTTTCCTCGAACAAAAGGGGTCGTAATTAGTTTGCCTTCGAACATAATTGAATTCTTGCGGGCCGGACTTCTTTGCTATTTAATTTAACGTTTAGAAAACGACCAGAGGGAGCGTTGGCGCTATCGATTTTTTTTTCAATCGATTTGCGGCGGCATCAGGTGTCCACGAGTCGTTGAGGCCCATGAGCAGCGTGCAACTGCTTCCAATAATTGAGCAAATTTACAAAATAACGTTAAAATCGTGAAAAAGCAGAAAGAGCACGGTGTTCCAAAATGCAAATCCGAGTGGGAAGCGAGGATGCAAGGATTAAGCTATCGTCTATTTTGGGAGTGCAGTGCCACTGCCAACGACTGCCAGAAATGCGTTAACTGCGAAGGATATCCGGGTGCACAAAGTGTGCATGGAGCTTGGCCTTGCGGGAGGAAATGGTATTTACTCGCAGTTATTTTTGAAAATAACATTTTTCCCATTCCAAAAACTGCCCACCCTAACGCTGCTGGCCTATATATTTCGTAACGGGTGAACTAATGGAACCATGGGTTAAATAAAAATAACTTCCAAGTTTACTCGTGGAAAGAAGTGTTTGGAACATTTGTTTACAATTTCATATCGATCAAGCATCACCAATTTCTAGCTCATCCAAAGTTCCAACAACATCTTCAACCGTAACTAAGGAATTAAAGAACTGCCCTGCATGCATTCAATTCGTGGAAGTGATTATCTAGAAAAAAGCGTTTATTGAGTTGCTCCGAGCAATACTCAAGATTCTGTAGCTCTTAAACAATTGCAACATGCTTCCTAGATACGATATCTCTGGTTTATTTAGCTAGTTTTCAATAAGAAAACTGATTTTCACGCACATTTTTTTACAATTAGAATATACATGCATGTACAATGACGAGAAAACGTTTTAAAGAAACTTTCGTTTTCAGCAAGTTTTGGTATATCTAACAACTTAAACGTAGTTAAATTGCTAGCAGGTGTGGACACATTCGCAAGTTGCTTCCCACATAATGATGCCCAGAAAGCATTTTCACACAGTTGATTCAATGCAGGTACATGTATAAAATCAATACAAAACAAAGAAAAAATATTTCTTTAGAGAGAAAAGCCCGGTAAACGAATTTACTTGTAGTTTATTAAATAAAAAGCAGATTTTGCGGGGAGGTGGGAGGGAATGGATCAGTCTGTATACGCAGTCTGAATCAAGATAACGCACCAATCTAGGAAAAGTGGAAAACAGCCTCCAGTGACAACACCACCCGCGCTCAGTACGTCTATAGGATACTTGGATAGGTGCCTCATACTACCGTCCTAAGCTCGCGCATCGAGGTGTCGTAATTAGCGAAACTGATCTAATTAGAGCCGTCAAAACGACTGCCCCACGCGCGACGCATGCGTCAGAGTTTTGGCACAAACGCAAGACACTGACATTTCGTAGCCGTATAACGGATGTCGAGCTACGCCTCGAAACAGGTAAAAAAACAAAAAAAAGGAGGGGGCGTGGCCACTTGCCCCCTATTTCCGGGAGGAACCCTGGGTCTCTGCCCAATTAGCCAATTAATCGAAATTTGGTTAATAAAAACGCACCGGTGATCGCGCGGATATGCAACCACTTGATTTGGCCCATTTTCGGCGCTGGTTGCTTGGAAACCACGAATATAAAACAGGGCGGGTCCCTCGATCCTCGTTACCCCTTTCGTTTCGTGTTAATTACCCCATAGCGGGCCACTAATCGAGTTCCGAGCTCGTTTCGTGCAATCGAGCTTAATCGGCTGACGGCAAACTGCTTTTGGCGCGGGAACGAAGCCGTTTTCCCAAGACGAAACTTCGTTTTGGAAAATAAATGCTAATTGATCCAATGATGCTTAATGTCCTTGCCGACTAAACGAGTTACGGACCGAAACGACGCGGAAAATTGCGAGGGTCGTCCAAGCACTTAGTCCAGTGCACCAAACTTGACCAACGTGAATTCACATTTGCCTAGGGGATCGTCTTTGATTAACTTACTGAAATGTTGGTTAAAAAGATTCAAGAATATCGTATACGACTGTCCAAAGACATGTACTTTATATATATACACTGTATATTGTACTTTCATTACTTTGAAAAATAAGTTTTAAATTGGGAGTGAAATGCTTTCGAGCAAACGTACACGATATATAATCGAAGATTCCGCACTTGAAAGTTTTAAAAAGGTAATGATCGATGGCTTTCAAGTGCTCCGTAACGGCCTATTCACAATGATATCAACGAACGGTGGTGACGTTTTTCACGCCATCTTGGAAACGTCAGAGACGACTTGGAGCAGCTCTCTTTTTAAGTCGTCGATGACGACCAAATGACGTTGGAAATTTAGAATTGCACCCGAGCCACAGTTAGTCGATGCATTGTGAATAAGGCACAACAGTATATCGCAGCAGGGCATTCGACAAATTGCACCGTGCATATTTGAGTTTCACCAGAACTACAGGAAATGAATGTAAAAGTGGCACAAAAGGATTTTATAACGGACATGGAGATTTGTCATTGATTTTACCACGTTCACATGAAGAGTAATTTAAATTTCCAGACTCCAGCAGTCTGCATGCATGTACACAGAATTCGAGCTACAATTATAGAGTTGGAAAAAGATTTGTTCTTGGATTACCGTTTTAAACTACTTTGCAAATTAAATTTCACGTATCGAAAAATCAAAATTAAGTTTGATTTATAGGGCAAAAAAATATTTTTTTCTAATCACCAGTATTTTAGTGCTTGATAGTGCCCAATGATGAAGGAGTGTCCATAAGGGTTCTTAGCACATTCAACTGTTATCGTTTTTGATTTACTAGCTGCATGGACACTGAACCAAAACGGTGTCACCCATCGGGTCATTGTGCACTTGTGCGAACAATACAAACGGAAGTATTGTCTATAAGTTATAATTAAAAAGCTTATACCGGTATTTGACTCTGACGTACCGCCCTCAACCGAAATTAATGTAACCTCAATCCAAACATAAGACACTGGTACATGTACAAAACATGTG